>PVIH01013995.1:31893-46125 GCA_004025045.1 Sigmodon hispidus | reverse complement strand
GATATGATCAATTCTTTCTAGAACAGAGACACACCAGGGATGTTGTGCTGGAGGTTTCTAAGTGACAAAAATGTTTAGAGTCTGTCACATACTATATAGTTGCTGGCTTATTATCTACCTCTGGATTTTCTAAACCATACATGTACTCAATACTTTATATTTCATTCTTTAAACACTGAACACTGACTGGCATTGGTAGGTGCAAGGAGATGAGATTTGCAGGATGGTTTCTTTCATCATCCCCAAGGTCTTGGGTTTCATAAATTATATAGAGTCATAGCTGAAAATAGCACCAGGTAAGGATTTAGCTTAACTTTTGCTGGGGCAGAGGGTGTTGGTGAGATGGGCAGAGTCCAGGAGAAGCTCTTCTTGCTGTCCATTGAGGTCTCTAGGAAGATGGAGCCTACAGGCAGAGCAAGTGAGTTATTTTACCTGGTATCACACTCCCACAATCAGATTAAGAGAAAACAACTTATGAAATTCAAGAATAAATCAATACTTAGGAAGATAAAGCAAGAAAGTCCACTGCTTACTTACTTATCTGTGGTCCCTTTCTCTTCAAGACACTAGGGGTTGCTTGCTCAGGAGCCAAATATTTTCATTGTTTTAGCACACATACAAAGAATATTCCAAAAAGTCTATCAAGCCATACTAACATTAGGATCACAGATGGATGTCTCCAAGTCTGAGCCTCTTTACAAAGGACAACATGGCTTCTGAGGATGGTAGTTTTCTACAATCAGCTGTGCTGATCTGAGAAAGCCTCCAGTTTCTTTGGTCAAGCTTGAAGAGGATGACTCAGGCTTCTAGAGCCTAGGAGCAGGGCTACTTGTCCTGTCTCTGAGCTCAGAGACAGAGCAGTCATCTTGGCTTCAGCAGTAGTCTACACTAGTTTCCTTGGGTAAGAAGGGGCACATATACTTTTTCAGAGAGACCTGGTGGGATATCTAAGCCAAGCGACACTAGGAAACTAGGAATTCCTTCAAGCTGCCTTCTAGGGTCAAGACATTAAGAATCTCTGGTAATGTCATGCAGCAATTTCAGCTTCGGCTGCTACATTTACAATCTTCCCAGGACAGTGGTTTTTTTTTTACGCGTTTATGCACATAGTGTGAGGGCCATACAAAACATCACTGGAATACAGAAGGAGGCATCTTTTGGCATGACAAGTGGATGTCACTTACTGAGGGATATTTAAACAGATGAGAGTTTCCATAAATACCATTTGGTTCATCCTCTCATTTTTGTAATGAGAAGGAAACTATTTCTTTATTCCCATCAGTTCCTGTGTAAAGTTCTGGAACAGAACTTCATACTGCCACCCATGAGAGGGGCCTCCGCACCAAAGCCTGAGGTTACAGGTGGACATTTATAGCTGTGGCAATGCTTTGAAGGTCATCATCAGCTGGTTTTGAGTTCTAAAGATCTAATAGGGAAGCAATACTCCTTGATGTGCTTTTGACCCATGATTCAAAGAGTCAGGATTAGCCAGTAAGTCAAAACACCAGGAATTGGGGTGGCACCTCATCAGCCCAGAGGCTCTGCTGTAGATACAAACAGGAACCCTGTATTAGGCATGGTGGAAGACAAGGTTTCTTGTAAATATGAGGAAGGATACAGCCAGAGGCATCTGGAAGGGCTCAGACTGAACATGGCCGACAGACTGACTTGGGCCATGAGAGACAACGAGGAGAAAGAGGGAGCAAAGACAGGCCATGGGAACCAGGGGCTCCAAGAGACTAAGAAGGCGTGTAGACAAAATGTCTTAGTTATGTAGGGAAGAGGAGCTCGTAGGAAGGAAAGAGAAGTTAAGGGTAAAGAGGGTTAGGGTAAGGTGTGCCATCCAGGATGTCTGTTAAAGTTACTTATGAGTGATGGAGTGAGGAGCCTTAGAGGCTAGCATAGACCTTGACATGCTAACAGGCACCACAGGCGTAGCTTAACAGAGGAACCATATGTCCCTTTTGTCAGAGACAGGGAGAACTGTTTCTTTTAGCAAATAGGAACCATTTTCTTAAGTCTTTGAGGGAATGCTGGCTGTTGTCTAAATGTCAGACATTGGGGAAAGGAATTTCTTGAGACTTAATCAGAACATAATCCATAGGGATACAAACATGAAGAGGTGTGACAAGAATTGTTCATGCATCTAAGAGGTGCCTCAGGGATAGCTGGGGGAAGCTGTCCATCATTTATGTTAAATGACGTGGCAAATATCCCAAAAAGAAATTCTCTACTTCAGAAAAACATCTGATAACCACCATCTCCAAATCCAAATCTCTAGCCCCCCACCCCATTTTCCATCTCTAGCCTCTGGCCTTGAAGACAAGGATGTGGTTTCTCTCTGGAGTCCTGTTGCCTTTTGCAGCCCCTGTCTTGCTGCAAACTGAACACATTCATCTGTTAGGTCTGGTCTCCAGTCATGGATGTAAACACTACCTGTAGAAGAGGTGGTCACAAAGGCTGAGAATAGTGTCCTTGGCCCTCTACAATCACATGTCACACTCAAAAGTCCTATCCTGACCTCTGACCAGTAACCATTGCTGCCACTGGCTCCCCTGCCCTGAAATTCTCAGTGGATATAGAGGTTGAGGGTTCCTTGCATTCTTGACTACCAGTAAGCTTTCAGTGAAGATTCTCAGGAAAATCCACCTGGGTACTGAAAAATCACCTTGATTTTGGCTCTCAGTAAGTAAAAAGAAAAAACAGATGAGGTCTCAAAATCTGGTTTTCTGAGGCTAAGAGGTTTCCTACTGTGTTTTTATAGGGCAGACTTAGAGCCTGAGACTCAAGCATCTCTCACTATAGCAGCATCTTAGTGACTTAAACAGGCTGCTGGTACCAGTGTCTTGCTAGCCTCAGTTCCATGGTAGAGAACTTCCTTTCCTTTTATATCTCTTTGTGTATGTGTTGGTAGAGGTGCTAGACAGTAAATATAGGCCCTCATCCATGCTACCTAAACACTAAGCACTCTACTGCCAAGCTAGACTTATCTGTAAGCCTCAGGGTTTCCTTCATGAAAACACATTTTTTTAGATTTATTTATTTCAGTGTATGTGTGTGTTGCCTCTGTGTATTCATGTGAACTACACACAAACCTCATTCCCACAGAGCTCAGAAGGTGTTCGATCCTCTGGACCTGGAGTTCTAGATAGTTTTAAGCTACCATATAGGTGCTGGGAATGGAACTCCTTTGTTTGTTCTTTAAATTAGGAACTAGCTGGGTATGATGGCACATGACTATAATAGCAGAACTCTGGATATAGGGAGTTGTCAACTGAGCATAAAATCAACAGTTTTTAAAATCCTATTTATTTAAAATTAATTAATTAGGATTGTGTTTTACTTTATTTCTTTTAATATAAGATCTCATTATGTGGAACCCAGTATGTTCTAGCTTGAATATCTTGACTTTTAAACATATGATCAGGCTTTTTCTTTGATATTGATAGTGAAGAATTTGACCCTAATGGCACTTTTCCCCTGGCAACAAACTGCTCTCTTCTTTTGGAAAAGAGAACTAGAGGCTGTTTATTTCACTTCTGATATCACTAGAAAATCTTGGACACAGCACCTCCAGAGACATTTTATCAGCAATAGTTATCTTCCTCTCTTTGCTCTTATTAGCTTCGATACTCTGTTCAATTGAGAAACTTCACCATAATTATTGATCCTGTATGGTTAAAAGTGACGTGTGTATATTCATCTTGAATTACCTTTGGAAAAAGTAGCCTCTGGTTACTATCTCCAGAGACACTGTCTGGACTTGTAAATATGAGGACATAGACCAATCTGCACATACTTCTTTAGAACTTCAGGTAAACTCCAAGAACCTCAATAAAACTGGTTCAGTAAATCTCCAACTGATACTATCTTATCAGCTGCTGTATCATCTCTGAGAATTTGCAGCTTGTTCTAGTTTGTGGCTCTTGGAGGAAACTCTTTGTAGTTCTATTATAGCGCAGACTGATACAGAAATACATGGAAGTTTGATTTAAAAATTATATGACTTCTTGAAATCATTTTTTGGTGGGTCTGGTAAGACTGGATTAGCTGACTCTTGTGCTTGAATCTCTTGCTCTTTTGATAGCATTTCCTATAGTAGCTGTCTTTTCACATTTGTATGGACCTCTTAGTAATAAAAATCTATCCATCCTGCTTTGGCTTTCAATCTAAAAATTCAGCTTTTAAGCAGCTTCCAACTTTCTTTTTATGTGCAGCAAGTTCATGCTGAGTTTCTGGTTTGTATTATCCATCCACAGCCCACTGGCAGATGAACATTCCTTTGAATTTTCTAGACCATAAGTCTGTTTGGAGGAAGCTAGTTCTCCTTTTTGTCTAGCTTGAAATTTACTACTATTTAATGTAGAAAGCACATTTCTTCTATAATTTGGATTATTCAAATCTAAATATGGTGTGGAAATAGCAGAGATGGCTGTGCCCTCTAGAATATCATCAAATGATGAATCTACCCAGTTTGTTACCTTTGTGGACAATTCTTTTGGTCTAAGTAAAGCTTAAGTAAAGCTTTTTGACACTATAAACTTTAATATTTTCCATACATAGTATACAGTCTGGAGTACATTAAAGTCTAATTCATTTTCTTTAATAAGGAGGAGATTGTCTCCATGAATATGAGGTTCCTAAGACATCAGATATAGAAGAGACCATGAAGATTATTTCTTTCAGATCTACCATCACCCACACACTGTGCAAAGAACAGATATTCACCCACAGTAATCATGCAGAGACCATATGTTCTGGATGCACACCAAAGCTTTTCACCCATGTTCTCAATTCAGATGGGTCAGAATGAGTGAACAGAAACAGGGCAGTATAAAGAAAAATCTGTTTGAAAGACAATGACAAAAAAGAAAAAAAAACCTGGCCTCTTATCTGCAGGACATTAATAAATATAGCCATAGCCACTGTAGCCTTACTTTCTGTTAGTTTCATCCCCTCGGGGGCAGAGAGGATTGGAGAAGTTCAGGCTGTTCTCTGGCCAGAAGTAGAAGGGTTCAGAGATAAACAACTCCAATTAGACACCTGTTGATTTCCTAATAGGAAGGTCTCATATTTTAAAAGTTGGCTGTCAGTTAGGTAAAGAAAGGCCATTCATTTATAAGAGTAATGACTTGATGAGGGATATATATATCCTGTATGATATGTGTAAGGGATGGTCCCAAATGATAAAAGATAAAAGTCTCTCTCTCTCTGTCTCTCTCTCTCTGTCTCTCTCTCTCTGTCTCTCTCTCTCTCTCTCTCTCTCTCTCTCTCTCTCTCTCTCTCTCTCCCTCCACACCAAACTTCTCTGTTGATAATAATACTATTGGTGCTATGGCAGTTTGGCCAGCCACAACCAAATTGGTCAGTCTTCAGTCTTCTTTGATAAACATCTAAGGTCTGGTTATACCACACAAGCAATTATTTTCCTTTCAGAAATATAGAAATTACAACTTTTATTAAGTTCCCAAGTCTTGAGTAGCTGAATAATACAGAAGTGGGCTGCAGAAATGCTCTATTTTATTTTCTTTCCCAAATTAGGGGCTGAGTATCTTTTAGTCCCTTGTGGACTTTATATACAGGCTCAGCAATGTCCTCATACCCCAGAATTTATACTCTTTGTTGTCTAGTAAGGCCTAAGAACATTCTTTATTGCATCTGACTATATGAGGGGAGAAGAAAAAGCCACTTCTGGGTTGATTGGCTCCAAAGTGGTGGTTCAAGTCCTTAAGTAAGTAGCCTCCTGTTTTATTAACTGAGTCTTCTTTTGAGAGTTGATATACCTTGTTATTTAATAAATTTAAGATCTTAGCATATTGTGGCACACAGTGAGGTGATCTACACACGGTAAGCATTTTTCTTTCTTCAGAGGTAAGTTCTCCAGGTCAGAAACTTCCCAAACAAATAGGAGCTGTTCCTGAATCCTCTACGTCAAATTATTCACTTCGATTGCTAGTTTCATTTTCATTCCAAAACAAAATAGAACTGGAATTCAGAAGCCACTAGGAGACAGGAAAGAGCATCTTTGAAGTCAAGGACAGAAAGATACTGAGTTTCAGTGTTGGGAACAATGGCTTGAAAAGAAAACAAGGCTTCTTTTATAGCTTCAATGTTCTGTACATGTCTGCATTCCCTACTCTGTTTTCTGAGACTTAGTATTGGGGCATTACTTGGGAATTTACAAGGGACTAGAAGCCCAGGAGTGAATATTTTTTAATGTGTGGTCTTAGCTCAATCCTAGTTCTTGTCTTTAATGGATGCTGCTTTTTATGATGAGGGAAACATGTGGATACCTTGTTTCTTATTATATCAAAAATGGCAGGTATTTTCCTTCAAGAGACACCTGTGTTCAAGATATGAGGATTAATTATTGGCAGGCTATGAAGGGTTGAGGTTTAACCACTGGTCCCCTTGCTCTAGAGGTTATATGACATATCCTTTCAGAACCAGCTTAGAAAATTGTCTGTGCTACTATTTTAATTAATAGGTTCCTACTTTCCCTGAGACAGGCCACTCAGCATCATATGAAAGAAGTGAAGAAGCAGGTGTCTATCTCAGAGGAAATAAAGGAATGGAGGGAAAGTTCACTTCCACATCATCTTAATAGACTGTAGGAGGTTTCTGTATCCATAAGAATAACCAAGTTCCAGCAGCAGTGTCTGGGATTACTCTATGCTCATACCTATAGTGGTAACCTGTTATCTGGGGACTGCCTAAGGCCTTGAACTGCTTTGTTCAAGAGCCATAACAAAAACAGGATTTTGTTTGTGCTCTTTTTGGCCCAGGGGATAGGTCATCTTCCAAAGACCTGGCTTTGCACAAGTGAGGTATGATGTCTTTGGGGATTTATTGCAGGTTAAGCACTCCTATTTATAATGGCCAGGTATTGAACACTGACAACAGGAATGTGAGAGATGTCCAAATGAGTATCTCATGGGGCCTCTGGGCTGTATTAGGCTGCCAGGAGTAGGTCCTGACAATCTCCTTTTTATGTTTTTCATTTTGTAGAACTTTTGGTTTTCCTCCTTATATTTATCATAAAAAACAAATAAACAAATACCCTGAGATAGCTACTAGGAGGAAACCATTAATGGAAACTCCTAATCTCATTGTTTGTTTTTATAACTGTCTCCAATTATGTGATGAATTTATTTTTTAAAATTAATTTTTTCCCTCAAATGTTGGAGATAATAAAAGCATATTTAATTAGGGATTACCTTAGATTCTCAAGAAAGGCTGTGGTTTTCATTTGGTTCTTTATCTATGATAGCCAGCTTGGTGTTTTTGAGCTTTGATACTATTAGCCCTAAGGCCATCAACCAACCAAACTATGTATTATCCATTTTCAACTCCATTTTATCATTACACTTTCAGCTGGGGCATGCAATGATGACATTAAGGTTCCATTTGCTGGGCATTTATAGTCATTTGTAACATGCAAGCATTCTGAAAAATGGTGGGCTGCCTCAGTTCCCCTAAAGCTTCTAGTTTCTGTTAAAGTTCTCACCATTAGTGAGACCTTGCCATCTCAGATGACAGCTGCTGTATGGCCATGCTGTACTAACCAGGGTCATCCACAAAGCTTCATAAATCCCATTTTCATCTCCCTGAGATTGCTCATTATTGGAAAAAGCACCCAAACTATAGTGTGGCAGTGTTCTGCATTTGCCCCTGTTGCAAGAGACAAAGATGACATTTTTTGTTATTTAAATTGTTCTTGGTATGAAACAGCCATCTGAAGACACTGAAACATATCGAAGCTGACACAAGTCTACTTAGAATACATTTAAGCTTTTTTAAATATTAAAGAATACCTGTACATACAGCACTTCATTCCATGTCTTTTCCCATCAATAAAATGGTATAACAGTGGAATGTGTCATGTTCTGGCCATTTTCCCTCATTACTTAGCTCATATTACAGCCAACTTGTCCTATAGAAAAATATTAGCCTCTTTGTCACTAGGGTTTGTAGGTGAATTTATTCTGATTCTTCAGGATGAATTTGACAGGGTGGTCTCCTGGAACTGACATCTGGTTCCCCATCTGAAAGAGAATCCATGCCCTGAGAGGCAGGAATCTCTGAATTCATTCAAAACTTCGGGACACCTAAGAGAGAGGTGTTCCTGGTGAGAAACTTTTTTCTTAGATTTGTGGGTGCTACAGTTATGCCAGAGGACTTAGTGCACATGGTCTTTTCAAGTCCCTATCTGTGACATGTCATCTCTTTTTCATAGACCATTTAGTGAATTCATATCCTCTCTATGAGAAATAAAATGGAAGGTCCTATAGTTGTTGAAATTGGGTAGATGGAAAGGCCACTGTGTTCAAAGAGGAATTTGAAGGGCTTTCTATGCCTTATAGACATGGTGCTGGCAGGACAGTGTGGGGAGAAGGGGTTGTGAGAATAATGATGTTCTCATCCAGAGAGAGGGTCAGCTTTGTTTCACCTTGCTCCTAAAGAATGTTCATTTGAGTCAAAGCACCAAGATACCATGATGAAATTTGGCTTCTCAGTACCTGCATTATTGCAGGAAAGAATTCAAGTAATACACAAAAGCAGCAAAAATGAAAATGTTGTGAAAGGAGGCCTCTTAGCTATGGTTTCTACTGCTGTGAGGAGACACCATGACTATGGCAACTCTTATAAAGAAAACATTTAATTGAGGAGATGGCTTACAGATTCGGTCAGTAATCATCATGGTGGGAGCATGGTAGAATGCAGGCAGATGTAGTGCTGCCGCTGAGAGTCCCTAACATCTTGACTCACAGGCAACGGGAAGTCAACTGACACGCTGGACTGTATCCTGAGTATACGAAACCTCAAAGTCCACCACCATAGTGACACACTTCCTCCAACAAGGCCACACCCACTCCATCAAAGCCACACCGGTTGGTAGTGCCACTCCCTATGAGATTATGGGATTATGGTGGTCAATTACTTTTAAAGGATCACAAGAGGAACAGTATATTTTTGGAAACAGCATGAATAAAGGAATGTCATAGAGGCACAAGACAGCTCCTGTACAGACAGTTTAAGCACCTCACCCGCATTTTGTATTTGATGGGGTCAGGCTGGAGAGATGGCTCAGTGACACAAAGTGTTTGCTGTTATACCAAAGGTCTCAAGTTCTGTTCCCAGCACCCATATCAGGCGGCTCAGAACCATTTGTATCTCCAGCTCCAAGGGATCCAATTTCCTCTTCTGGCATCTGAGGACACCCGCATACACATGTTATATGTGACAATATATACATAAAATTAAAATTTAGTATAAATTAAATTAACAAGGCTACAGAATAGCTACAAAATATTACATCAAAACAGACAAGTTTACCTAAATAGTCTCAGTGTCACAGAGCAGTTTTCTAGGGTCCTGAGTTTTTACCTCTTCTTGTCCCACTGCTCTTGTCTGGCTCTCCACACAATCAAGTTTACACTCAAAAAGGAGAAAGCTATATAGGCAGAGTCTACTCTCCTTTTTTATTTTAACTATAAACCCAAGTAAGTACTTTTAGTAGTAGCCATGGCACAGCTTGAGTATTGTGCTCTCCAGAAATATCCACTGCTAATCAAATTTGTTTCTTTTCAATTGTGCCTCACTTAAACTTTGAAGACATAGACAGAATGCATCCCAATTCTTCATAGCATGAACGGCTTCTAACCTGATGCCTGACTGATGCCTTGTCCTTCCAAAGTCTTGTGAGTCAAGCCTTTACTATGTCCACTTTCACTTTCATTGTCATCTTCTGGTTTCCTACCAGAATGAACTATTAAGTTCTACTTACAGGACTTCTTGTTCTCACTAGCCTATAGGTCCACACTATCCCAAATTCCTCTTGAAAACCAGTTCTAAAAGCCCATGAACACACAATCAGATAGCTATAGCCATGTCCCTACTCTTGGGTACCAATTTTCCTTATTTGTTATTTGTCTCATAGTTCTGACTAAACACATGACTACATAACGGAGAATGGTTTGAAGATTCAATTCATCATGGTAGGGAAAGCATTTCAGCAGATGTCACTCACCTGTGGCAGCAGAAATATATGGTAGACTGCCTTCTTAGATTTGGATAGATCCAGAAACACAGAGGAAACAGGAAATAGGCATTTGCTTTAAACCACTTCTGGCTGGGCCACACCTCCCAAAGATCTATAATATCACAAAACAATGACACAGTCCAGAGACCAAGTGTTCAAATACACGACCCTATATGGGAAGCATCATATTTAAGTCGTAGATAATAGATAGTCAGACAGACAGATAGACTGACTGACAGACAGGCAGGCAGGTAGACATATGCAAACTAGTCTGAACATATATCATTCAGGTGGGCATTTGTGGTAGTTTGAAAGAAAATGGCCCCCAAAGAGAATGATACTCTTAGGAGGTGTGGACTTGTTGAAGTAAGCATGGCCTTGTTGGATGTTGGAGGAAGTGTGTCACTGTGGGGGCAGACTTAGAGTTATTTTTTGCTCAAGTTTCACTCAGTGTGACACATGGTCTATTTCCTGTTGCTTTCATATCAACATGTAGCAGCTTCTTCTCTGGCACCATGTCTGCCTGCACACTGCTATGCTCTCTGTCATAATGATGATGGACTAAACCTCTGAAACTATAAGCCAGCCCCAATTAACTGTTTTCCTTTATAAAAGTTACAGTGGTCATGCTGTCTCTTCACAGCAATAGAAATCTCAACTAACACATCACAAAACTCATAGTAATACTTCTGTCTCAGCTCCCTGAGAGGTTCAGTAACAATCTACAAACACTCAATGTGTTATCAAGTCACAGATCAATATTAAGCCCTAGAGAGATTATAGACATGGTGTATAAAAAAAATCCCAGACAGAAAAGTGAACTGACCCCTCCTAGAAGACTTGGACCCATGAAACAGGCGAATGCTGATCTGTAGATTGAATGGAACATATGGAATAGAAACTTTACACAAAGTATAGTAGACAATGGTTCAAAGCAGAAATGCTATTTCCACTGTCTCTCTAATCTACTCTTCAAAGAAGTACAACTTCCCTATTTCAGGAATCAACACAACCACCCACCCAGATACAATGGCTAAGATGTGGCAATTCTACTGGTTAATTCACAGCATTCCAGGTTTCCAACTGAGGTACCACATCAACTAGAAAATCCCAACTGTACCAAATGCATAAGTATGACAAAATGTCATTTTTACATGACAATGAATAATAGATTAGGTAACAGAAATACACCTTATTTGTTTCTTACTCTTGTTCAACTCCATCAGTATTTCATTCTCCATTGTTGAATATATTTTTCATCTAATTTTAGTAATCCTTCTTAACTTTTCATTCTATTTCATTTCAAATGTGTTTTGTTACTTTGATTTGATTATAGTTCTTTAAATTTAAAGAGAATTTTTTAAAAGATTATATATATATATATATATATATATATATATATATATATATGCTATTCTGCCTGTATGTTTGCCTGAAGGCCAGAAGAGGGCGCCAGATCTCCTTCAAATGGTTGTGAGTCACCATGTGGTTACTGGGAATTGAACTTAGGACCTATTGAAGAACAATCAGTGCTGTTAACTTGTGAGCCATCTCTCCAGCTCTAAAGGAAATATTTTTTAAAACATTTTTTCATCTTTACTTCATATATATTTACAAATATTAATACATATATAATATGCAAGAATAAAGATTCAGTTTTCCCTTTTAACCATATTATACCTAGAATCTCTGAAAAGGCTTGGAAAATATTACAGGTTTAACACATTTATAAAAGAGAAGTAATAGAATGATATTTCTTTTCAATTGGAGATTCTTAAATGTAATGTGAAGCATTTCAAATGACATATTTTGAAAATTTACTTTAAATCTGGTCTTTTAATTTTAAACTTTTATGACACTTGTGGGAGTGAATCAGTAGTTCCTGCTTTCTAGGCCAAAAGCCTTGCTTTTGAAAAGAGATGTAAACAAGTAGTAAACTTCCATGGCTTCCAAGTAACTCTAGTGAATTCCACCCTTCCTTCCCAAAAAAATGAACTTCCAGATAAACCACACTTGCCTATTTCCTTTATCTCTGTATAACTTCCAAATTTTCATCTCTAGATTTTTTTATATTTTTCAATTTGTAGAAACAAAACAATTTAATAAAATTACCAAATCTTACATGTCTTTTGTTAAGTACAAAAGCAAACTGGCTAAATACTATAAGTGTGGTCATATTTAATCTTATTTTCTTCCTAAAATTATGTAGAATATTTTTCTGTTTTTTAAATATTTAGTATTTTATTATAAATTAAGCTATAAATTTTTAATATTTCTCCATTAAAAAGTAAGAATAAGGCAGCATATATAATAATTTTTTCCTTTTTTGCATCTTTATTATTATTATGAATAAAGTCACATTTTCTATCCATGTTTATCCTTGTTCAAGGTCCCTTCTCCCTCCCACCCCATCCAGTCACACTCTCTTCTCCACATCTCCCCATCTCCTCCCCAGCAAGGGCAGGAGGTCCCTAGGTCCCAATGTTCCAATATGGCTTAGTTCAGCATCCACTTCTGGCAGATCCAGTTTCCTCCCCTCAACATCAAGACTGAGTCAAGTGTTCCTCTAGAGGGAGTGGGATCCAAGGTGCCAGTCCAAGGTGTGCAGTCCCTAGCTGTGCAGTGGTGGTGGTTTGCAGCTTGGACATGCTTTGCTTTTTGCTTTTTTGTTTAGAGTCCACTAATGAGAGAGTACATCCCCTGTTTATCTGAGTTTGTGAGACCTCGCTCAGGAGGATATTCTCCAAATCTATCCACTTGCCTGCAAATTTTAGGGTATCATTTTTTCTTACTGCTGAGTAGTACTCCATTATGTAGATGTACCACAGTTTGTTAATCCATTCTTCAGTTGAGGGGCATCTAGGTTGCTTCTAGGTTCTTGCTATTACGAATAATGCTGCTATGAACATAGTTGAGCTAATGCCTTTGGAGTGCAAATGTGCTTCTTTCGGGTATACACCCAGAAGTGGTATTGCGGGGTCCTTGGGGAGATTGATTCCCTGTTTTCTGAGAAATTGCCATACTGCATTCCAGAGTGGCTGAACAAGCTTACACTCCCACCAACAATGGAGGAGTGTTCCCCTTGCTCCAAACCTCTCCAGCATAGGCTGTCATCTGTGTCTTTTATCTTAGTCAATCTGACAGGTGTCAGGTGGTATCTCAAAGTTGTTTTGATTTGCATTTCTCGGATAGCTAAAGAAGTTGAGCACTTTTTCAAGTGCCTTTCAGCCATTCCTAATTCTTCTGCTGAGAATTTCCTTTTTAGATCTGAATCCCATTTTTTGATTGGGTTATTCAAGGTTTTGGGCTCTAAATTCTTGAGTTATCTATATATATTAGAGATCAGTCCTCTATCACTTGTAGGGTTGGTGAAAATCTTTTCCCATTCTGTAGGCTGTCATTTTGTCCTATTAACAGTGTCCTTGGCTTTACAGAAGCTTCTCAGTTTCATGAGGTCCCATTTATTGATTGTTGTTCTTAGTGTCTGTGCCACTGGTGCTATATTTAGGAAGTGGTTGCCTGTGCCAATTCCTTGGAGCATATTTCCCACTTTCTTTTCTATCAAGTTCAGAGTGGCTGGGTTTATGTTGAGGTCTCTGATCCACTTGGATTTCAGTTTTGTGCAGGGTGACAGGCTTGGATCTATTTGTATTTTTCTACACACTACCAACCAGCTATGCCAACACCATTTGTTAAAGTTGCTATCTTTTTTCCCATTGAATATTTTGGGCCTCTTTGTCGAAGATCAGGTGTTCATAGGTTTTTGGGTTAATGCCTGGATCCTCATTTCAATTCCATTGATCCACAAGTCTGTTTTTATGCCAGTACCAGGCTGTTTTTATTACTGTAGCTCTATAGTATAACTTGAAGTCGGGGATAGTGATGCCTCCTGAGGTTCTTTTGTTGAGCAAAATTGTTTTGGCAATCCTGGCTTTCCTGTTATTCCAAATGAAGTTGAGTATTGTTTTTCAAGGTTTGTAAAATATTGTGCTGGGATTTTGATGGGCAGTGCATTGAATCTGTAGATTGCCTTTGATAGAATTGCCATTTTTACTATGTTGATCCTACCAATCCAGGAACATGGGAGAGCTTTCCATTTTCTGATATCCTCTTCAATTTCTTTCTTCAGTGATTTAAAATTTTTGTCAAATAGGTCTGTTACTTCTTTGGTTATAGTTACTCCAAGGTAT
>PVIH01013995.1:12984-31793 GCA_004025045.1 Sigmodon hispidus | reverse complement strand
AAAGGGTGATATTTCTCTAAAGGAAATATTTTATGCTTCATTTATTTCATCTTATTCCCTTTTTTGATTTCATTTAATTTCCACTTCATTTTGATTATTCTATATTTTCTTTTGTATTTATTTTACTGCATACTCTATTCCTTTCCTCATATTATATACATTATATATAAATAAACCATATGAGTATCTAGATTTTTGTCTTTTTTAATTTTTAAAAAATTTAAATATATTTTGATCATATTCTTTCCTTCCCAAAACTCCTTTCAGATTTTCTCCCCCTTCCTACTCATCTAACTTTGTTCTTTCTCAAAAACAAAATGTCAGGGGCTGGAGAGATGGCTCAGAGGTTAAGAGCACTGACTGTTCTTCCAGAGGCCCTGAGTTCAATTCCCAGCAAAACCATATGGTGGCTCACAACCATCTATGATGAGGTCTGGTGCCCTCTTCTGTAAAACTGTATGCATAATAAATAAATAAATCTTAATAAAAAAAATTAAAAAAAAAACAAAATGTCAGCACAATAAAACAAACAAAATAAAACAAAATAGGCTATACCTTAAAAAAGGAAACAAACCCCATCAAACTATAACCAAATAAAAAGCACGCGTATGCACACACACACACACACACACACACACACACACACCCCAATACAACAACTGTGGAGTCTATTATACGTTGATCAATTTTTCCTGATCATTCCTGGAGTGGTTGATATACTCAGTGTTACTTCATTGGAGAAAACTGATTTTCCCTCTCCCAACAGGTATAAGTTGTTAACTTTTACCCTTATTGTTAGATTTTCATGCATTCATGTTTATAACAAAATAAATAAAAGATAAAACAAAAGCTGCTGCATTTAAGTTGTACAAAAAGGACCAAGAGAAGGCATGAGAATCAGAGACCCACTTCTTCACACATTGAAGAATCCCATGAAAACACTAAATGGGAAGTCACAATATATACACAAGGAACGTGGTGTAGACCCATATAGGCTTTGTGTATGTTGCTTCAGTCTCAGTGAGTTCATATGAGCTTTGATCATGTTGATTTAGAGGGCCTTGTTTTCTTGGTGTCCTCCATCCCTCCTGGTTCTTACATTATTTCTGCCCCCACTTCTGTGGGCTCCCTGAGCTTTGAGGAAGGGATTTAATGGAGACAGCCCATTTAGGGCTGAATATTCCAAGGTCTGTAATTCTCTTTGTAATGTTTGGCTGTGGGTTACTATATTTGTTCTTATCTACTTCAGAAGGAATTTTCTGTGATGATAGCTGAACATGCACTGATCTATGATTAAGTAGGATAGGAGAATACCATAGGAGTCATTTTATCACTACATTTCCCCCTTTGTAAGAACAGTATTGTTTTGTTTTACTCTAGGTCACTGGGCTATCAAGTTTCATGTTCTTGCTCACAAAAGTAGTGTTGACTATGGGTTAAATCTCAGGAAATGAGCCTTAAGTCAAATCAGTTATTGGTTGGTTACTCCCACGATCTTTGTGCCACCATTGTCCTAACATATCTTTCAGACAGTGCACTATTTAGATAAAAGTTTTATGGCTGGCTTGGTGTTTACATTTCTTTTTTGAGAGCATGCTGAGTACATTCCTGAACCAATGATGCTGTAGTGTAGTGGTGAAGGCAGGCTCTAGGTAGGCACCAGCTCAACATCTTCATATTCAATGAGTATATATAGGTATTGCTTTCATCAATGGTGTCCTTCTATTAGTTTGTAGAGAGCAACCTATAATCCTAGCAACAGTCTTGGTTGTTTTGGGATTCCTGTTTCTCCCCTTTGGCCAACAACTCAATTGGATGTATACCAATTCTGGTACTGGGAGCTCCTTTGGTGACAAGAGATAACCAGTTGTGATTCTGTGTCCCCCATTATTTGGTGACTTCACTTAGGTTCATATAACTATATATTTTAGAAAGTTTCTACCATATTAGGATTCCATACTATACCTCAAATGCCCTTCAGTTTTAGCTGACTCTCCCTGTACTCCCCCACAACCCCCTCACTTCTTCCCCCACACTTGATCCTCCTATTACAGACCCTACCTCATCCATCCATAACTATCCTAGTTCCATTTCTTAATGGGATCTATTTTTCTCTCTAGTCCTTTACTATATATGAACCCACTGTAATTTTATAGATCGTAGCTTGGTTATTATTGTCTTCACAGCTGATATCTACATATAAGCAAATACATACCATATTTATCTTTCTGAGAATATGATACACTCAGAATAATTTTTTCTAACTCCATCTATTTGCCTGAAAGTTTCATGATGTAATTTTTTTTCCAGTGGCTGAGTAATATTCTATTGTGTAAATTTACTACATTTTCTTTATCCATTCTTCAGTTGAGGACTAAGCTGTTTTCAATTTCTGTCTATTACAAATAGACAGCAATGAACACAGTTGAGCAACTGTCTCTGTGGTAGGATGGAAAATCCTTTGAATATATTCCCAAGAGTGGTAGAGCTGGATCTTGAGGTAGAGCTGGATTCCCATTTCCTGAGGAACTGCCATTTGATTTTCTTATTGACTGTACAACTTTGTACTCCCATCAGTAAAGTATGAGTGTTTCTCTTACTCCTCATCCTCATCAGAACGAGCTGTCATTTTCTCATTTTTTTTTTAAACTTTATTTATTTATTTATTTGCCTTGGTGTTTGCCTGGAACTGGAACTACAGACAGTTGTTAGCTGCCACGTGGGTGCTGGGAGTCGAACCCCGGTCCTCTGGAAGAGCAGACAGTGCTCTTAACCACTGAGCCATCTCTCCAGCCCCATTTTCTCATTTTTTAATCTTAGACATTCGAATGAGGATAAGATGAAATCTCAAAGTACTTTTTATTTGCATTTCCCTGGTAACAAAGGATGTTGAATATTTTAAAAAGTGTTTCTCAGCCACTTGAGTTGTCTCTATTGAGAATTCTCTGTTTAGAGTTGTATCCTTTTTAAATTGTGTTGTTTTATTGATATATAGTTTTTGAGATCTTTATACATTTTGGTTATTTCTGTCAGATGTAGGGTTGGGAAAAGATTTCTTTCTTGTAGAATGCTGCTTTGTCCTATTGGCAATATCCTTTGTTATATAGAATCTTCTCTGGCTCTTGAGATCCATTAGTTTTTGATATTGGTTCCTGTGCTAATGATGTTCTATTCACAACTCTTTTTTTGCCATTGAATTCAAGGCTATTCTTCACTTTCTCTTATATTGAATTCTCTGTTGAGGTTTTTGATGCATTTGGAATTGATTTTTGTACAAACTAACTAAATATGGAGCTTTTTAGATTTTTGTACATACAGCCATCTAGTTTGACCAGTGCCATTTGTTGAAGATGCTGTCTTTCCTCCCATAGGTATTTATGATCTCTTTATCAAAAACCATGTGTCCATAGATGTGTGAATTTATGTCTAGAGCTTTATTTACATTATTATAGCTTTACAGTATGACTTGAAATGAGGAATGGTGACATCTCCAAAAATTTTGTTTATTATTCAAAATTGTGTTAGCTATCCTGGCTTTTTTGCATTTCTGTATTAAGCTGAAAATTGGCCTCTCAAGATCTGTGAAGAATTGTGTTGCAATTTCAATGGGGATTGCAAAGAATATGTGTATAACTTTTGATAAAATGATTTTTTATTATATTAACGCTACTGATCCACCAACATGGGAAATATTTCCATTTTATGATATCTTCTTTAGTTTCTTTCTTCAAAGTCTTGAGGTTTTAATCATACAAGTCTTCAATTGCTTGTTTAGAGTTACCACCCAAGATATTTTATATTATCTAAGGGTTCTGTGAAAAGTGTTGTTTCCTGAATTCTTTCTCAGTTTATTTGTCATTTGTGTAAAGGAGGGCTACTGATTTCTGTGAGTTAATTTTATATTCAGTTACTTTGCTGAAAGTGTTTATGAGCTGTGGGAGTTTCTGGTAGATTTTGTGGGTCACTTATGTATACTATCATACCATCTGTTAATAGTGATACCTTGACTTATTATTTTCCAGTTTATATCACCTTGATCTCCTTTAGTTGTCTTCTTGCACTAGATCAAACTTCAAGTACTATATTGAAAAGAAATGAAGAGAGTGGACAACCTTGTCTTGCCCCGGGTTTTAGTGGAAATGCTTTAAATTTCTCTCCATTTAAGTTGATGTTGGTTATATGCTTGCAAGGCATTGCCTTTATTATGTTTAGGCATGTCCCTTGTCTTCCTCCAGTACTTTTATTATGGAGGTGTGCTAGATTTTGTTAAAGGTCTTTTCTGCATTTAATGAGATGATTGCGTGGTTTTTCAGTTTGTTTATACAGTGGGTTACATTTATCAATTTTCATATGTTGAACCATACCTGCATCTCTGGGATGAAGCCTACTTGATCATGGCTTGATCATGATAGATGATCTTTTTGATATGCTTTGGATTTGGTTTACAAGTTTTTTATTTCGTATTTTTATATCTATGTTTAAAAGGGAAATTGGTTGGCAATTATCTTTCTTTGTTGGGCCTTTATGTGGTTGGGTATCAGGGTAACTGAGTCTTCATAAAACGAATTGGGCAATGTCTTCTCTGTTAATATTTTGTAGAATAATTTAGGAGTATTGGCTTTAATTTTTCTTTGAAAGTCTGGCAAAATTCCATATGAAAACAAGTTTCCCTTGGGCTTTTATGAGAGGGGACTTCTAATGACTGTTTCTATTTTACTAGGAACTATAGGTCTGTTTAAGTTGCTCATATAATCTTGGTTTAACTTGAGTAAGTGATATATGTATCAAGAAAATTATACATTCCTTTTAGAGTTTGCACTTTGGAGTACAGATTTTTAAGAGTACAACCTTATGAGCATTTAAAATTTCTTCAGTGTCTTTTTTTCATTTCTAATTTTATTAATTTGGATATTCTCTCTGTGACTTTTAGTTATTTTGGATAACAATTTGTTAATATTATAGTATTTTCCTAAAGAATCAACTCTTTGTTTTATTGATTCTTTGTATAGTTTTTTGTTTGTTTCCATTTGATTGATTTCATCTCTAAGCTTGATTATTTCTTGCTGTGTACTCCTTTTGGATGGGATTTCTTCTAGTTGTTCTACATCTTTTAGTTATGCTGCTAAGTTGTTAATATGAGATCTCTCTATTTATTTTATGTAGGCACTTAGTGCTATGAACATGCTTTTCAGAACAGCTTTCCTCATGGCCTCTAAGTTTGCTATGTTGTGTATTCATTTTCATTCAATTCTAGAAGGACTTTAATTTCTGTCTTCACTAATTTTTCACTTAGTAGGGAGGTGTTCAGTTTCCATTACTTTGAGATGTTTCTGTTGTTGTTGATATCCAGCTTTAATCTGCAATCATCAGATAGGATGCAGGGAGTTATTTCAATTTTCTTGTATTTGTTGACGTTTGCTTTGTGTCCAAGTACATGGTCACTTTTAGAGAAAGTTTCATGAGGTGCTGAGAAGAAGGTAATTTTTTTTTTTTTTTGAGTTTGGGTGAAATGTTAATGTTCTGTAAATATCTGTCCATGTTATTGGTTTTTTTTTCGGGGGGGGCACACCACCCAGATCCCAGATAAATCATATGCTGAGGCTTATTCTTACTTATAAATGCCTGGTCTTAGCTTGGCTCATTTCAAACCATCTTTTATTTTTAACTTTAAATTATCCTATCTGTTCTTTATCTCTGGGCTTTTCCTTTTCTATTCCTTTATACATTTTTTTTTTGGTTACTTACTCAGTGGTTTACAGTGTAGCTGGGTAGCTGGCCCATGCAGTCCTCCTCCTTCTCTGGCTACAATTTCCCTTTTTTTTTTTTCCTTCCCAAATTTCTTCTTCTATTTATTCTCTCTGCTTGTCAGCCCCATTTATTCATTCTCCTGCCTTGCTATTGACCTTTCAGTTCTTTATTCGTCCCTTGGGTGTTTTAGACAGACACAGTAACACAGCTTCACAGAGTTAAATAAATGCAACATTAACAAAAGTAACATAGCTCAAAATAATATCCTACAACATGTTAGGTCCATTTGGCTTATAACAACTGTTAGCTAAACTATTTCTCTGTTTAGTTTTTGTCTGGATGGCAAGTTTATTTACAATAGCAAGGTATTAAAGTCTTTCACTATCTCTGTGTGATGGTGAACATTTACTTTATGCTGTGGCTGTGTTTCTTTTACAAACTTGGTTCCCCTTGTGTTTCTGGCAGAGATATTAAAAATTGCATTGTCCTCTTGGTGTATTTTTTCTTTTGATTAGTATGTAATGTCCTTTCTTTTCCTTTCTGATTAGCTTTGTTTTGAAGTATATTTTGTCAGATATTAAAATTGCTGTACCAGCTTGCTTCCTAAGTCTGTTTGCTTGGAATATCTTTTTCCAAGCCTTATCCTGAACAGATGTCTATCTTTGATATTAAGGTGCATTTCTTGGATGTAGCAGAAAGATGGGTTCCTTTTTTGCATCCGTTTTGTTAGCCTGTGTCTTTTTATTGGGGAATTTGAGACCATTGCTGTTGACAGATAAAAATGGGCAGCATTGGTTGATTCCTGTTATTTTGTTGGTGTGGTAGTGATGGTATTTGTGGTGATGGTATATGTGTGTGCATATTTTTTCTTCTTTTGATGTTGCTGGTCTGAGATTATTTATTTCTTTTGTTTTCTTTGATGTATTAACCTCTTTAGGTTGGATTTACTTTCTCATACCTTCTTTAGGGTTGCATTTGTAGGTATATATTGTTTAACTTTTCTTTCATCAAATATGTCTTATTTTCACCATCTATGGTACTTGAAAGTTTTACTAAGTATAGTACCCTTGGCTGGTATTTGTGGTCTTATAGAGTATGCAGCACATCTTTTGAGTTTCCTTTGGGTTTAAGGTCTCCATTGAGAAGTTGGGGGTAATTCTAATAGGTCGGCTTTTATATGTTACTTCTAATATGTCTGCTGTTGTATGTTACTTGGTCTTTTTATCTTTCAGCTTTTAATATTCTTTCTTTGTTCTGTATGTTTAGTGCTTTGATTATTATGTGCCAGGGGAACTTTCTTTACTGTATCTTTATAGGCATGTCCTTTTTTGGGTTAGGGAAATTTTCTTCTATTACTTTGTTTAAAATACTTTCTATGCTTTTGATTGTGTTTCTGATTCTTACTATTATTCTTAGATTTGGTCTTTCCATAGTGTTCCACATTTCTTGGATGCTTTGTGCTGGAGTATTTTAGATTTTGCATTCTTTGACTAAGATACCCATTTCTTGTAATGTGTCTTCAGTGCTCGAAATTCTCTCTTCCATCTTTTGCATTCAGTTGGTGAATTTTGCCTCTGTGATTCCTTTTCAAGTTTCTTTTTATTCAGACTTTTTTTTAGTTTGAGTTTTCTTTATTGATTCTATTTCCGTTTTTCAAGTTTTGAATTGTTTTATTCATTTCAGTCCACTGTTTATATTTTCATAGATTTCTTTTTATTTTTACTATGTTCAACTATATGAACTGATGTTTATTTATTTTTAAGTAATGAGTATCTGCTTCTAGGTTTTACTATTTTTTCTATTAACATAATTTTTATTGATTCTTTAGGACTTTTACATTATTCACTCCAGTACCACTCATTTCCCAGTCCCTCCATATCTCCCCTTCACTTCCCTAAAAGAAAACTAAAAAGAAATAATAAAAATAAGATAAAAATATTGAAATGCAAATAGTAATATTAATTAAAAACAAACAAAAATAAAATAAACAAACAAAACCTCCACTTTCCTCTGCAGTATTTCCTGCCTTTCTATCACATCTTAGTGCCATCGGGAGCTGTTGTGTATTATGCAGTGTATGTACCCTTTTGTCCACACAGCTTTACTTGCAAATCTTTATTGTGCAATGAGTTGTTGGTCTGGTTCAAGGCCTCTGGTTTCTGGTATAGCACCAATACTGGACTCTTACTGAAACTCCTCTCAAAGATCCTACTGTTGCCCTGAGTCATAGACATCTTTTGGCTATGGTTCTGTAGGACTAGTCCCTTCAAACACTCCAACAAGTCATAGATGAGGTAGATATTGGGGAGGCTTCACTCAAAGCCCTAAAAGTGTTTCTGGGTGATAGTTGTGTTGTTATGACTGGACTGCTGAGACCACCCTCTTCAGAGGAGGGGTAGAACCAGCTTTCCCAATTGTAGGGGGAGCAGCTATCCTATTAGAGGCCAGGCCAGCTCCATTATTCCAGGGCCCATGAGGGACAGGGTCAGCTCAGTAAGATTGTCTTACTTCAACACATGGTTCACAAAGGTCCCTGTGATAACACGGGCAATGGGTATTAACACAGACACAAAATGTGGCATGATCATAGACCTAGACATGGGCAACAGCAATAGCTTGAGCCTGGATGTCACCATGGCCCTGGGTAGCAGCTTAGGCCTCTCATATCAGCATGGGCCAGCAACAGCCTTGTCTCTGGACTCAAACATGACTCCAGGTGGCAACTCAGGTCATAGGCAGTTGTACAGCCTGGCAACAGGAGCCACAGACATCAATTCAAGCCATAGCTGCAGTAGAGCCATGGGCTCAGACATGGCCTCTGGACTGGATGACAACATGGCTCCAGGTAGCAGCATAGGCCACTGGCCCTGGTGGCAGCATGGTTCTCAGATATCAAAATGTCCTCAGGTATTGCCTTAGATCCTGGGCATTTACACTGCTTTCAGTGGTAATAGGAGCCACATACATCAACACAGACCCTAGCTGCAGTAGGTCCATGGCCCTCAGCAGCATCTTTGGCCCAGATAACACCACAGGCCACTCAGATTGGCATGGCCCTAGCAATAACACGTCTTTCAGAGTCCAATATGGCCACAGAATGACCCAGAAGCCAAGCATCCTTGTGACTTACAATGGCAATGAAGACCATGAACATCAACACATACCCCAGTTATAGTAGGATCACAGATGCAGACAGGGTCCTTGGCAGCAACCTAGGCCAGAGGTCACCATGGCCCCAAATGGCAAAGCAGGCCACTCATATTGGCACCATTTTGCCTGCAGAGTGTCCCTCAGATACCAACATAGCCTTAGGTAGGTGCCCAGACTCCAGACATTCACATAGCCTTTGATGATAATAGTCACCATAGATATCATCACAGACTTTGGGTGTGGTAGGGTCAGGGACACTGACATGGCCCTCAGCTGCAGCTCAAGCCTAAATATGTCAATGGTCCTAGATGGCAGCTCAGGACTTTCAGATCAGGATGACCCCTACTATGGCATGACCATTGGACACCAATGAGGCTACTTGTGGCTATCTAGACTCTGAGCATCTTCATACTTTTAGTGGTAACAATAGCCATAAACATCAACACAGATCCTGCCTGCAGCAGGGCCACAGACCCAGACATGGCCCATGGAAGCAGCCCAGGATAGGATGTCACCATGGCCCTGGGTGACAAGCAGGCCTCCCAAATTATTGTATGCGTTTCTGGCCTGGCTTAGACCCACAGTCTGGACTTGCCTGCCACTGCTTAGTCCCCCTCCCAATGACTCAGACACTTATATTAGTTACATGCTGCTTGGCCTATGGCTCAGGCACATTGCTAGCTAGCCCTTGCATCTTAATTCAACCCATTTCCATTAATCTGGCTTGCCACATGGCCTGTAGCTTACCTGTGTTACTTTTACATGTTGATTCTTGGGTGACTGGATGGTGTCTCTTTGACTCTACCCTCCTTCCCCTTTATCTATGCTCAAATTTCTGGCCTGCTTCTAAGATGCCCTGCTATAGGCAAAAACAGTTCTTTTATTATCCAATGACACTCACAGCATACAGAAAGACATCCTACAACACCACATAGGCCTGTTCCTCACTACCTCTTCATATCTGCCTCTTACCACAGTATACAAATCATTATGCCCCCTCCCATTCCTTACCATATATTTCTTCACCATCATGGCTCCTTGCCACCGGGCATCTTGTAGGTCCTGGCAGGCCTATGTTTGCCCAGGGAAAATGGCACTGGGGAAGTATGCATGTCTCCATCTCTACCTGCTTCTTTCATAGATAAAGGGTTTATTCATTTCCTATTTAAGAACTTCTATCATATGCATCAGAGCTGTCTTAAGGTCTTTTTCTTGTTCTCCAACTGTGTTGGAATATTTAGGGATTGCTGTGTTAGGGTTACTGGGCTGTAGTGGAGACATACTGTCCTGGCTGTTATTGATTGTGTTTGGCATCTGGGGTTGGGAGGACTGCAATTGTTGGTGGCGATATCTGGTCTTTATGTTGAGTGGATGTTTTATCCCTTGGTTTCTATTTCCTCTCTGGTTATTAGGAGAATGTGGTAGCTGTGTGTTGTCTGGCAGGAAATTTTCGGTGGACTTAATAGGTGTGGACACTGGGGATTCAAGACAAAAATGTGTTTCTGAGTCTTGGAATCTAAGAATTATGTGTTGAACTGGGCTGGGGTGGTAGAGGGGTTTCATATGTGGTGTTCCACCCAGGTCTGCTTAGTCACCTAGGAAAGAGGGAGTGTATGAGATCTGCTATGGACATGGATATTAATTTAGAGCAGAGACCATCTGCAATTAGTTTACTTGCTTCCCTTACCAGCATGGTCTGTGACCTAGGGAGTACTTTCTGGAGATCCGGGTAGAAAAAAACAAAGAATCCTGGAATGGAGTCTAGGATGGGAAGATCTGTGGGATCTGCTAGTGATGAGGTTGAAGGGAGGTTGCTGCACGTGTTTTGCTGCAGAGCTGCTGATGGGGACTGAGAGTTAAGTCAGCTCACCTCTTTCTCTAGATATTCAGGCATTTCATTCTCCTTTCTCTCTCATCTGCCCATTGGTTTGACTCAGTCTTCCATTCCATATTCTGTTCAAGTCCATATTTTATTCTCTAATTCATTCCAGTTTCCATTTTATACCATTCTGCATTGAATTTCAAAATCTATTTTCTTCTCTATAATGCTTATTACTCCATTAAATTTTACTCAGTTTTCTATTATTATTCACTATTGATGCCCCTCCCTGGGTAAAATGAACAGTGTCCTATGTTGTCAAAATTACCAAGACAATTATTTATAAGACAAGGTATTTTGCATTAATTTCTTCTTATGCTTTGATAATATTTAAACTGATTTTTTTGTCATGTCCACACACATGGCCATTACCCTCTTTCCTCTTCCTCACTCCCCCATTGAAATTCTTCTTCTGCACAAATCCTCTCCTACTTTGATGCTGTGGACTTTTGATTTTGTTTCGTTTCTAAGTTTGTTAATTTATTGGGTTGTTTCATGTGTGTGAGTTGGGGATTATTTACTAGAATACTGACAACTTATCAGTAGCTACACTATTAAAGAAACTGTCACCTCCTCTCTTAGTACCAAGTGAAGGCCCTGCAGAACTCCATAGTGTCAGTGCATACGGGGAAGCCTCAACTTCCATGGAAATCTTAGATATGTGGAGCCCAAGACTGACCTCCAAGCTAAGGTGAAGCAACTCTAGTACACTAGCTTATGTAATTCATACCTAGCACAGACCCAGATACCCAAACAAAATCTTCGTAGGAATCATCCTTGTTATGACCAAGCTGCACAATGACTGCATGACAACATAGGCTTGCTATGGACCCTGTACCTCATTAGTTATCCCCTCAGCTACCACATTTCCCCAAAGTCTCAGTGTCTCTCAGTGCTGTGAACCTGCATGAGGTTTTTATCTCTCCAAATGTACTCTGAAAGTCCCTGTTCTCTGCATCCTGGTACCCAGGGCTCAACCTTCTCTTCAGCAGTGCTGTGACTTTGTACCATGCCATCTTTTACATAGCCTAGGCCCCATGCTACCCAGTGAGAGATAAGCATCAAGTCCTGATCTCAGTAATATATTGTTTTAACAGCACTGTGCTGTAACATTAACTAAACTTTGATTATATCTGTAAAATACTGCATAGCAAAAATAATATCATCAATGTTATGTTGCTTTGCCATATGTTTAGGTTCAATCTCAGATCAATTACACATACCAATGTTGTCAGACATCATCACTGATTTCTAGCTACCACACAATTAAATTATATATGCAATGGAACTACATAAAATGTCTCATAAAGCATTAAAGAAACATACCCAGCATTATTATAGTTATTGGTCACCTGGAAACAATTTGAATATCTATCAAAGATAAAATAATAAATGTTCTGTATTATTTATGGAAACACACAAACATCCTCATATGAAACAATATCAGTAGGGTTCAAAATCAGGTTACTAAATACATTTCTAGCCATAATATTTTATTTTTCTTTCTTTTTTGGTATTATTGCTGTTGTTGTTTTGAGACAGCCCTAGCTGTCCTGGAAACTCACTTTGTAGACCAGGGTGCCCTCAAACTCATGCCTCTGTCTCCCAAGTGCTGAGATTCAAGGCTTGCACCACCATGCTTGGCTGGAGAATTATTTTTCTATAATGTTGAAACAAGCAACATAAATTTATACTGATCTATATCAGAAAAATGGCTAACTTCAAAGGCAATAAGCAGCTGAAAGCATGCAAGCTGGAGGTGCCATGCACATTCTAAGTCATGGTCAAGGTGGTAGGTACATAAATATGTTGGTTTTGTAAGCTTGAAAATGTATTTTTCTAAGGTAAAGTATTATTAAGCTGCTTTCCTTTCAGGTTTGTGCACCATTTCCTTTGCATTTTCTTTCACTGAAATAAATTTCAAGTGTAAAAATCGTATAAACACTAGTTGACAAGCTAGAAATAGTCTTCAGACTTCAAATCATTTACTGCAAATTGCTAATGGCAAGTTGTTTAAAACCAATTATTTTTTCTATGCCACTTACCTGAAATAAATGAACTAAATTGATCTGAGACTATTTGTGATCAAATCAAGATGTGTGCATGGAGCTCTTCAGAGCCTGTGTCTCAGGAAGCTGCTGAAGCTGGGCCTGTGATGGGTTTGGGGGGCACAGTTTGCACCCTGTTGTCCAGACCTGGAGGTTGGCCTGCCTGGCTGGCTGGGTGAAGGGAAATTCACCTCTTATCAGGAACATTTTCCATTTTCATGTAGAAAGAATGCATGGTTACATTCAGCATCCTTATTTCTAGACCATACTTTGGTTTCCCTGCAAAGTACATTATATCAACTTCAAAATATTTGATCATTAGCAATGCATATGCATGCACATACAAGTCTGTGGCTTTTTTTTTGATGGTGCATGTGATCTCTCACCTAGATGTCAGTGTCAATGCTCAAACAACATTATTTAATAAATAAGAGTAATTTACACCTTTCTTCCAAGCTTCGAGGACATTGAAATAAGTTTCAGAAATTTGCAACCTCTGAAAAACTTGCCTGTTTGCATTTACTTCTGATTATTTCTCTGAAAATTTGTTCCCCATGTCTAACTGAAAACGTAACATTTTCTGAGAATGCTGTAACTGTTCAAAAACAGCCATTCCATAATAGGTAGAGATTATATGAGACAATTTTTATATCAGACAGAGTTAGGGTATTAATTTAGTCTCTGTGGTGGTTTGAATGAAAATGGTCCCGATAATCTCACAGGGGGTGGCATTATTGGAGGGTGTGACCTTGTTGGAGGAAGTGTGACACTGACACTGGGGGTGGACTTTGGGATGACAGAAGTCCAAGGCAGGCTCAGTGTCTCTCTTTACCTCTGTTTCCTTCAGATCGAGATGTAGGACTCTCAGCTCCTTCTCTAGCATCATGTCTGCCTGTATGCTGCCATGTCCCACCATGATGATAATGTAAGCCACCCCCAAATAAATGATTTCTTTTATTGCTGTAGTCATGGTGTCTGTAGTCATGGTGACTCTGTACAGCAATACAACATTGACTAAGACTGTGTCTTAATTTATATTAGGTTCAGTTTCTTCATGGATAAAACAATATTCAGTCCCCTTTCTGTCTCGGTCTCTGTCTCTCACTCTCTCCTAAAGACTCAGCATCAGACAATGATTGCATCAGCACTCCAAACAAGTAATGTGATAAATAATATATGCTTATTCATTAATAAATACAAAAAATTATTATCAATGGGCAAGAATTGATAACTGAGTAATTATTCATTTTGAAGTTTTTATATGATCTTAAATTTATAACTTCTATACATTATAGTTGTGAAATTCCTAGACTATTTATTATGATGTTTTCACATAATAATCAAATTCTCAAAGAGACAAAATTCAATGAAAATGGAAGTTACTGACCCTTCGGATCCCACTCCAACTATAGGAACACCTGACTCACTCTTGAGGGAGGATGGACAAAACTGGATTTGGCCAGGAGTGGAGACTGATCCAAACATTATTGGATCAGTGGGACCATAGGACTGTCTGCTCCCTGCCCAGCGAAGGGATGGGGAGTTGCAGAGAAGAAAAATGACCTGATGTGGTGGGAGGGGGAAGGGACCTTGAATAAGGATATACAGGGATGGAAAAAAAATTCAGAGGGAAAGCTGAACACAAAGTAAATATATGTGTAGCAAATTATTTGCATTATCACCCTTGATAAGTCATACCTATGATTTTTATCTTCTTTATAGTTATTGTTAACTTATCAGCATTTTAAATTCATTTTACTGTTTTTCTTGATAAATACAAAATAAATAAAGAAGAAGAAAAAAACTTTAAACTCACAATAATAAAATAGATAATAAAATATTTTCTTTAATTTTGTAAATACAAATAAACTAGATATTGTGACTATAAAAAAAAAAAAGAAAATGGAAGTTACTGCATCCTAGAGTCTCATTCTCTCCCATTTCCTCACTCTCTCCTGGATCTCTGAGATTAGTACTTTCACTTTCATTTCTTTCTGTACTGAGCATGAGCTATGCAACCCACAGGGATGTACGGATTAAGGTACATTACAAACATGGCCACAAATGAGCATTCTAATTCAGCTTAAATATGTCCAGAGACAAGAAATCAGCAGTTCTGTCCTTCCAAACAAGAAAATGCTGTGTTTTAGACATAGTAGTGAGTAGAGGTTGGGGGCATGGTAGAATCCTGTAATCTTGAACTGCTATCCAGAATGTCACAGTTGAGGTATTCACCACAGAATACTGCTCAAACATGGCTTTAAGCCAAACGAAAGTTTTTATTAGCTGGACAGTGGCTACAGGGGCTATTCAGGATCTCAGTGTACCATTAAGCTTTTCTCAGAGTAAGCTTTTAAGCACAAAAAACATGTTCTGGGTTGACATACTTCAGTTAACAAGAACACTTAGCCAGAAGCAGAACTACCGAAGCTAAAAATCAAGGTTAGTATATTTAGACATGTTCCCAGAACTATATGGATTTTGATGGGTTGGATGTTAGTTTTCATTTTGGCTAATGGTGCTGTCTACATGCTGAGTTTTCCAGCCTGAATGGCACTTCCATTATGGAGTCAATTATGCTAAGGTCTGCAAGACTACTAAGATCTGGGGCCCTGTTACAGTTTCCATCCTGAAGCAGAAGCCTTTGCACTCCTGATAGAAAGACTGAGGTAGTGAATAAAATGAATGGCTTAAGACACCTGTGGTTTGCAGGCTGTGAGGTTATGCTAATGCTCAAGATCTGCTTATTCACAGGAGATAGCCTTTCCTCTTGACATTCTGGTTTTTCTGGCCAATAGAAAGGAATACTGTTAAATTATAAAGCCATGCTCCCTCTGAGTTCTGATATCAAGCCTCATTTAGGAATTCCAGCCTCTCCAAGGACCCAGCAATACCACTTCTGGGTGTATACCCAAAAGATGCACATTCACACTGCAAAGGCATTAGCTCAACTATGTTCATAGCAGCATTATTTGTAATAACCTAGATGTCCCTCAACTGAAGAATGGATTAACAAACTGTAGTACATCTACACAATGGAATACTACTCAGCAGTAAGAAAAAACGATATCCTAAAATTCGCAGGCAAATGGATGGATTTGGAGAATATCCTCCTGAGCGAGTTATCACAATCTCAGAAAGATAAGCAGGGGATGTACTCACTCATTAGTGGACTCTAAACAAAAAAACAAAAAGTAAAGCATGTCCAAGCTGCAAACCACAACCCCTGAACAGCTTGGGATCTGAAACACTTTTGACTGGGACCTTGGATCCCACTCCCTCTAGAGGAACACCTGACTCAATCTTGATGTTGGGGTGAGGAAACTGAATCTGCCAGGAGTGGATGCTGAACTGAGCAATATTGGGACCTTGGGACCTCCTGCCTGTGTTGGGGAGGAGATGGGGATTTGTGGAGAAGAGAGAGTGACTGGAAGGGGTGGGAGGGGGAAGGGACCTTGAATAAGGATATACACGGATAGAAAATATGACTTTATTCATAATAAAAAATGAAAAAAAAAGGAATTCCACCCTCTGAATCTCTCTCTTCCTTCGTTCTCTCTCAGGAGCGCTCCTCAGTCTTATCTCTGTCTCCCCCTCTTCCCCTTCCCTCCTCTGTTCCTCTGTTATTGTACCTGCATCCCTTTATCATAATAATAAAAAATTCTTTTACGTAGAAACAGCTTCTAAGTGTCTCCTGCTACCCGCCACTGCCTCTGCTGCATCTCTCATGAGGCCTCTGTATTTATAGAAATCTGCTGCCAGATAACCAGGTAATTCGTATTCATACCATAGCAGATCCACACAAGGCAGTGAGTTTATGCAAATGCTCAAGATCTGCTTATTCACAGGAGACAGCCTCTCCTCCTGACATCCTGGTTTTTCTGGCCAATAGAAAGAAATACTCCATGTCAAATGCCCTCACCACTTTCTCCTGAATGAACATTGACTTCATTTATCTTACTCATAATTGCTCCCAATATCAAACCAGTCTCTCCTCTACTCTCTCACTTGTTTCTCCTTTTTTTCTCAAATGGTCCCCTTTCTGCTTCCAACACACACACACACACACACACACACACACACACACACACACACACACACATCTATAATCAAATGAAGTTTCCTCAGAGGAGAGAAACCATAATATTTTGACTCTCCATTGTTGATTTGTATGTGATTTATGGTAGGTATATTTTTTATTAAAAGAGGCTCTTTCCTTTGAGAAAGGAGACTTCATTGGATACTGATGTGAACAGTGATGCTAAAGTTATGAAGAGGGAGGCCATGTTTGACAGGTGCTGTACCAGTAAACTGGAGGCTTAGGATTCTACTAGAATCTTTCTGTCACTCTCCCTCTCCTGTGCATGTTCTTCACAAAGAATTTGAAAAAGAGAGTTCTCATAGTAGAATATGCTAGACTGCAGTCAGCTGTAAATTTTCTTTGCATGGAGTTGGTGTGGGGAAAGGCAGCAACTGCTGAGAAACATACGGCTGAATCTTTGGCTGTAGGAGGGACAGTAGTGCTGGACTGGGATCTTCAAATGTGTTTCTCTGATTAACTTACCTTCAGCTGCTCATGCTCTATTTTCTGGCTATAGTGTTCTCATATGATTTCCTTAGGGTGTGACTTTTGAATGCTTATCCCGTAGATGAGGCAACTAGAGGTGACTGAGGAGGGCTGAATACTCATTCTCCACATGGGTTTGATATTGGGAGCAATTATGAGTAAGATATTGTGAAGGCTATTTTGGCTGTCATCTTAACTACATCAGGAATTAACTAAAGCCAAAAATGGCCAGAAACACCTGTAAGAGATATTTGTTTAAGTAAATTATTTGAAGAGAGAAGATCCATTTCTAATTCAGATCTTTGAGGTAGGAAGATATCCCTTTAATCCAGATCTTTTAAATTGGGAAAACTCACCTCTATTCTGGGCAACATCTTCTGCTGGTAGCTTATATAAGGACATGGAAGCTTTTGTTCTTTGTCTGCTACCCTCACATTGCTAGCAAGTCCATTCCTTCACTGGTGTTAGACCCTGCTTTTTCAGGATTCCAGCACATACTGAAGACTAGATGATAGACTGAGTAACTACTGGATTCTTGGACATTTGTTCATAGGCAGTCACTGTTGGATTAGCTGGACCACAGCCTGCAAGTCATTCTAATAAATCTGTATATGTATATATATAAAGATTCATTCTATAAATTCTGTTCCTCTAGCAAACTCTGACTAATATATATATATATAATATACATGTATTTAAATATCATAATTATATCCATTATATTGTATACTAACCAAAAACTTGATAGATCCAGAAATAGAGGTCCATACCTTTAATGTCAATAGTTGGGAGACAGAGGCAGGTGCATCTATGTGAGTTCAAGTTCACCTTGAAACTCAGTAAAACCAGGTTTACATAGTGAGATTCTGTCACAAGAGGAAAAAAAACCAAATAAAATGGAGAATAAGGAGTAGAAGCTTGTAGTAAATTGGCTTTTTTGATATCACAAAGACATTAGAACAGTAAAAGAAGGTATTTCAATAAATAACATTTATTATGCTAAGAGATGACATGTAAAAGTAGACAGAATGCAAGAGCTGAGGGCAATGCTTGAAGATACATGAATCATCTGAGAATAGTAAAAAGAAACTACTAGAAATCAAATGCAGTGTAAGAAATTACAATGAATATGATTCACATAGAGTCTATTTGATTGTTGAGGCCACGTACCCGCCTGCAGGGGCTCCGTCTGATGTTTATCTTTAGGGTGTGTCTACTTTAAAAGCCCAAGCTAGGGGCTGGAGAGATGGCTCAGCGGTTAAGAGCACTGTCTGCTCTTCCAGAGGACCCGGGTTCGATTCCCAGCACCCACATGGCAGCTGACAGCTGTCTGTAGTTCCAGTTCCAGGGAAACACCAAGGCAAATAAATAAATGAATAAAGTTTGTTTGTTTTTTTTTTTTTTTTTTTTTTTTTTT
>PVIH01013995.1:0-12884 GCA_004025045.1 Sigmodon hispidus | reverse complement strand
CTATTATGATGTACCAAAAACATGACCTTGAATGCATCTGAAGCTTGTTAGAGATACTCATGTTAACTTTTATTAGAATTTGTAACAATGTGTGTATATGGGTTAGTATACATGTTCATTCTTTCTACTCAGTTGGACTAGCAAAGGCTAGTCTACCAAGCAAGACTACCAAGACCACCAAGTAAGAATAAACATTTAATGGACAGAGCGTGATCACTGCTACCACCATTTTGTTAAAGGAAATAAAGTTGTATGAAAGGCTGTCTTGTCTGTAGGCTTTCTTATATGAGGCAGAAAAGAAAGTGGTAAAGAATTAGAATTTAACCTAAAATAAGTAATCATGGCCTCACCATATTTTATATAGTTGAATGAAACCATATAAATAGAGAAGCAATGATCCATTGCAAAACAGTTTCAAAGATTTTGGGGCAGAAAGATGGCTCAGCCGGTAAAACTACTTGCCACAAAGCCCTAGTAGCTTGAGTTTGATCCCTCCACCCCCAAAAGAAACCACGTGAAAAGCAAAATGGGGTAATGAGCATCTGCAATCCCAACTCTCTTGCCAAAAGAAGGGAAGCAGGAACACAAATGTCAGGAAGGTCATGGGTCAGCTAGTCTGGACTACATAGCTTGTCTACCAAAACAATAAAAGAGATACTGCTTCAGACATAGGGTGGAAAAAAAGAACCCACTTCCAAATAATGTGCCCTCTGACTTCTATATGTGTGCTGTGGCACATGCATGCACCCCATTCTGTAAATTTTTTATTAACATTTTTTCATTTATTTTACATATCTACTGGTTTCCCCTCCTTTCTCTCCTCCTATTCCACCCCATTTCCCCCAAATAATTTATGCACAGTTTTTCTCTTAAGGAAAGAATTTATAACTATCTTCCACAGCTGTTATGTGTGGTCTATTTCCTAAAGACTTCATTCCAAGTGTAACAGGCCTGGCAGCAATGAAGATATTCTAAGGAGATATTTGTGTCTCTCAGTCTGACTGTCAGACTGTTGAAACAATGGACACAAACAAATGGGAGTTTCCCTAGGAATCTCATGCTGGGGAACTTGTCTCTCAGAAAGGGATTAAATGGTTTTAAGAGCTTGTTAGATGACTTTACAGGATGAGACAGAAGTTCAGACAATGATGGGCCAGTGGTGGGCAGGACTCAGACTGATTGGTTGTGCATATCCTTGGTCCTCTATTTCACTTTGAATTTGCTTCTAGACCTGGAAGATTGACCTGAGAAATTTGTCAGATCTCTTTGTCATTCTTCCCAATGTGAGGCATTACATAACTTTTAATTTGGCTCTTTTAATTAGTTTAGGAATGAATTACAGGTGGCTGGACCTGACTGAGGGTACAAGTTATGACTCCCTCAAGTGTGATAATGGTATTTAAAAGGAAAATAGTACTCAAATGGACAAAGAAAGAAGCTTCATATGGGCAAACCTGATGAATGCTACTTCAGCCCTAGAATCAATGCCAACTTTAGAAGTCAAAATCTACGTTGATATTACACATTCTTTAAGATGAGATATAAATGGCTCTTTATGACCTGGTGCCAGGGAAACTCCCAGGAATTTACAAGGTTGATCCCAGCAAAGACTCCTAGCAATCATAGAGAGTGTGCCTGAACTGGCCTTCCCTTGTAATCAGATTGGTGCCTACACTAATTGTCATCACAGAACCTTCACACAGTAACTGATGGAAGTGGATGCAGAGATCCACAGTCAAGCACTGAGAAGAGCTCCATGAGTCCAATTTAAGAGATGGAGGAGAGATTATATGAGCAAAGGATAGGGGTCAAAATCATGATGAGGAAAGCCAGAGATAAGCTGACCCTAGCTCCTCAGAGATCACTGACTCTGGATCAACAGATAGGGAGCCTGCAGGGGACCAACCTAAGTCCTCTGCATGTGCATGACAGGATATGTACCCTGGCTGTTTGTGAGGCTCCTAGTAGTGGAGCCAGGATCCATCCCTGGCTCATGAGCTAGCTTTTGGAGCCTATTCCCTATAGTGGGATGCCTAGGTTAGCCTTGATGTAGGGGAAGGGGCTTGATCCTGTCTCAACTTGACATGCCATTCTTTGTTGATGGAGGTGGAGGAGGAGTAGATAAGGGGTAGTAGAAGGGAGGTGAAGAGGGAACAGGAGGAGACGATGGTGGGAAAAGATGGCTGGTATGTAAAATAAATAAAAATTAATAAAACATAAAAATAAATGGCTTTTTATCTTTGTTTTCTTTCTCTTACAGCCAAATCACTGTAATTACAGAAAATACAAAAATAATAGCACCAGAGAATATGCTATAGAGTATCTTACCACCTGCTTTCCATACTCTCTCCTGCACACACACACATATATGTATAATGTATGTGTATATATTTACATATATCTCTATATATGTGCACATATATCTGTGTATTCTGAAATGTTCATAGCAAAGAGAAATTAAAATGGCATAAAAATTATGTATAGAGTGGAAATCTTTCTCCTCCCTTTTCATCCATCAACACAGATGACTTGGAGCCCCAGAACTACCACATAAACTAAGCAGACAGGCCTACAGAGATGTTCCCTGGTTAAGTGCAGGTGTTGCTCTCATAAAATACCTCAGTTTAGTTCCCAGAATCCACATGGCAGCTCACAACCATTCAGTTCCAGTTTCAGGACATCAGATGCAGCCTTCTGATCTCTGAAGGTAACAGGCACACATGTGGTGAGCATACACATATGAAATAAAACATTCACACATGTAAAATGAAATAAACAATTTTTTAAAAAAGTAAACCAAGCAAACAAAATAGCACAGAAAAAGTTCTGAAAACTGTATTTTCTAAAAAAGGGAGGCCAGTGTCTTCATGTTATACTTAAATAAAGCAAGTGGCTTCTAAATTAAAGCATTAACTAGGAGCAGAGATTCCTAACATGCTGACTAAAATATCTGGTATAAATAAATGAGAAAGAAAATTACAATCCAAATGAGATGAGACAATCAAACCGTGTCAAGAATGATATGAATCAGATTTCGCAATTATCTGACAAACATTTGAGAGCAACCTTATCAACATGCTTCACTTAGCAATTACGAGGAATCTAGAACCAGGCAAAATAAGAAATCTCAGCTATAAAATAGATTTTCTTTAAAAAGAAATTAATAAATAAAAAAATCAATAGCAAAATTTGAAACATTGCAATATGGGCCCAAGAGTAAAACTCAGATGACAGAGCAGAGTTGAGGGCTGATCAATAGTAGCTTTTAAAGCCACTGTGAACAAGAGAGAAATAGAGATTGAATAATGAAGAGTGATGAAAAGTGGACATCTGAGGACTGTGATAAGTCACTCATATATACTGTAAATCCAAGAGCAACCACTGATAAATTTTACAAAATAAAACAGTCACAGTCAAAATGAAAACTCAGAAGTTTTTAAGTAAACCGCAGGAAAGCAAGAAATGATGGATTTAAAACAGAGGAACCAAAAAACACTAATAAGTTTGTGTGATTAAATACTAGCAAAATAATACTTATAACAATGTAAATAAGCAATATAACTAATTTAAAAGGTATTGGAATGCTCAGCAAAAATAAAATAAAAAACAACAGAAAAAAATCACATCATATGAACATTAATGTAAAATTTTTATTACATGTTATATGGTCATGGTGTTTCTATTATATTTTACTCATTTTATGTATAAGTATTTATGCGAGGCTGTCATTGTGGGCACTCATGTGTATAGCTATCCACTGTGGGTTCCAGGACTGGAACTCTCAGGTAGTTGGGTTTTCACAGCAAATGTGGTCACTGGCTAAGCCATACCCTTGGCTCTTATTACATTTTTATTTGCTTATTTCTTTTGCATGTGTGTCTGTGTATGGGTACCTGCATGGCACTATGTACTTATGATAATCACAGGTCAACTTGTACAAATTAGTTCTCTCTAGCTTGTAGGTCCTGGGCATCAAGTTTAGGTTGCCAGACTTGCCAGCAGGCTCCTCTATTCAGTGAGCCATTTAATGAGGCTGTGAACATTAATTTTGAAATAATTGAAAGTGCATTATATTAAGATGGACTTAATTAAAAGAAAAACTATTAGTACTAGAGAGAGAGCAGTACCAAAAATGAATCAATCTTGCAGAAAGATACAGTTTTTCTGGCCCCTCCCCTTCACTCTTTCCAATTGGTACATCAGGTGTCCCCTTGGTTCCCTGCGCCCTCAGCTCCTGTGCATACCACACTGTTTTGCTTATTGTATTTCTGTGTAACTGACTCTAGATAAGTACAAGTTCTTTGGAGATACTAATGATTTTATATAGCTCCAGAGCCCAGTGCATAGCATAGCACATGCTTATGGATAATTACTTTTTGGGAACACAGACAACTTTGATAGATAGACTATTTTGTTAGGCCCTTTGGAAGGGTCTCTATATTATTTAATAAGTGTCCAGTCATATTGGTACAGACCTGGAGCCTTCACAGCATCTGCAAAGGAAATACACAGTGGTAGGCACTGGATTAGCAAACTGAAGGTGCCATGGACAGAATACAGAACACAGACAGTTCCAAGGCATGGGTGAAAGTGAATGGGGTCCTTTCCATGGTGTGTGTGTGGTGATCCTGGGCCCACCCGCCCATGCTGCTCTATGTCCAAGTTAGTAGAGTTTGGAAGTAACATGACAGAGAAGGAACATCTGGCAGTCAGAAATTATCAGGAAAAGACCTGGCAGAAGCACTTGTGGCAGAGGATCCAGGAGACAGAACCTAAAGATCTGCTGCTGTCATTACCGCTGGGGAGTATCTTGGTGTCAGTGTCCAACTGACATCGCCACTTACCTAGATCTAGATCTCAGCAAGAGTGCTGGAAGGGACACTAGTTGCTCTTGTGGAGGATCAAGGTCCAGTTTCTATCACCCACATGGTGACATATAGCCACCTATAACTCCAGTTCCAGGGCATCTGATATCCTCTTCTAAACTCCATGGGCACCAGACACATATGTGCTTCATATATATGCATGCAGTCAAAACACTCATATACATAAAATAAAATGAATATTTAAAAAATATTAGGGAAACCTTCAAGAGGATTTTTTGTTTTTTCTTTTTTTAAAAAAAATTTTGTATTCTTGGAATCAAATTTCCTGCATCATAAAGGGTAGTCCAAGGACCTGGAGGAAAATGGAGACTATTCTTTGTTGGTATTAACCAGAGAGACACCTACAAGGATGTCAGGAGTAGAGATGGGTATTTGTTTTCACTTCAGGAGATGTGACAGGTTGGAGCTCTCTGTCCCATGATTATAACCCAAACACTCTTGTGTGTGTCTGAATATAGCTACAAATGAATTTGAAACACTGATTTGATTTCCCAACTCTTCATAGCTTACTATTTCTCCAGCCCATGCTGACCCTAATCACTACCATTGTCTTTGTGCTGAAAATAAATTCCATCGTATTGACATGTAAGTTTCTGCTAAGAGCATTTCTGGGGTTATTGCTTCTACCTCACTGGAATGAGGTCTTTCTGCTAAGAAACTCAAAAAAGAGCCCTTAGCTATTATATTGCTAGGTTCAGAGGAGAGGCTTGCTTGTATGAATGAGTTTCTTTTCTTTTCTTTCTTTCTTTCTTTCTTTCTTTCTTTCTTTCTTTCTTTCTTTCTTTCTTGTTTGATTGTCATGTAGGCAAAAAGTGAAAAAGTGTGGGTGTTCTTTTCTTTGTACTCCCATGCACCAGTGAATGTCTTATTACCTGGGAAATTGAATCCACATCCTCAAGGATAGGAATGCTGGCTGTAATTTAACAAGAAGAATTTTACAGCAGTTAGAGTATGACAAAGCAGAAGTAAACAAAGCATAGACACCGGAAAGTGGAGAACAAAGTAAAACTCCTGAAAAGGAGGCAAAAAAAAAGATTGCCTCCATCTAATGCCTGCCCCTTGTTTCCTAGCAACAGGGTTAGACATTAGGCTTCTGAATAGCTTTCGGCCTGTTTCCCATCCTGTCAGTCTGTGTCACTGCTTGTGTCTTAGTCTTTGAACTCTGGGTCCACTGAAATGGGCCCTGTATTTCACCCTGCCAAAGGTTAGCCTGGTACAACAAATGTGAGCGCAGACATGCCTGCCAAGATTAGCATGCAAAAACAGTGGACACTGGGACACTATGGACAACATTCAGTGTTCACCTGGAGCTCTGAGGTAGAGGTGGGCCTCTGATGAATTACCCATGCTTACTGCCAATTCTATGGAGAGAATGCTGTCTTCTAGAAACCTCAAAATCAGAAACTCCAGCAAAACTATTTTATTAGGACTTTCCCAGTCACTCCTGTTAGGTGTTGTAAGAACTTGATTTGATATTTTGCTATTTGTCTGCTGCTTGCTATTTTCTCTTAGATGCCTCACTCAAGGGGAAGCACTCTGCTCCACCTTAGACTCTCAGTCAGGAACTCTGTTGATGCTGTTACCCAATTAGATGATGCTGTCTGCTACTTGCTATTTGCTCTTTGACTTTTGCTTGCTATGTGATTAATAAACTTACTTATCCAAAACCAAAAGAATAACCATCATAGAATCAATCTCTGGATCAATGGTTCTCAACCTGTGGGTCACAACCCCACTTGCCTCTATCTCCATTAATATTTACATTATGATTCATAGCAGCAGCAACATTACAGTTACGAAGTAGCAATGAAATGGTTGGGGGTCATCACAGCATGAGGAACTGTATTAAAGGATAACCGAATTAGGAAAGCTGAGAACCACTGCTCTAGATTGAATCAGATCATAGCTTGTCTGTGAGAAAGTTGGTTGCTGGATAGATTTGGTATCAGAGTATTTGAAAAGGTGCTTGCACCTGATTTTGTAGTTGGAAGAAGGGCTCTAGAAATTATTTTATCCGTGGTAAATAGAATGTCTTGATATCTACTGTTTCGATGACTATCTGGTTTCTGGGTTCTATGGATTTGATGCTTCAAAAGCTCCCCTCATATTGATGAGAAAGACAAATAACCTTGTTTAGAGATATGGTGGTTTAAATAAGAAACTTTCCCATAGGCTTGTGTATTTCCAGGCTGGTGGTAGTCTTTGGATAGGTTATAGAACTTCCCACATGTAGAGCCTAGCTAGAGGAGATACATTATTGGGGGAAGACCTTGAAAGTTCAAACCTTCCTTGCTTCCCTTCCAGTTTGCTGCATCTGTTTCCTATGTGTGCAGCAGAGGTGTGATCTCTCAGCCCTATTCCTGCACTCATGCCTTCTCTGCCATTGTGGACATCTAGCCGTCTGAAACCATAAGCTAGAATGAATCCTTAAGTTGCCTTTGGTCATGATATTTTATCCCAGCAACAAGAATATAATAGGCATGTATATTATATTTATATATATATATATTATATGCATTCATGGTTGAAATAAACATAAAGAAATTCATCAATGTTATTTAATCAATGCATGATTTGACTTTATAATAGAATGATGGCTTTGTGACTACAGTGCTGGTTAAGTCATATGTTCACATTCTTGTCTGAAAAACAAGCCATCACAAACTTAGTACATAAAAATAGCAAACACTCTAAGCATGGAATTTCAAAGTCAGAAATTCAGCAAGAACATAATAGATAGGATTTTTCCCCCACCCTTTCTGTGGCCTCATCCTTTTTGTGACCTCAGTTGGAAAAGCCTGACTAAGGATTGGACCCACTGAGGGACCAGTCTCTAACATCCTGGCAGGCCATAGTGAGAGGACTGATGTTTGGAGTTTCATGATACTACTGGTAGGCTGCACAGCAGCCAGGCTCTACACTTGATGACTCAGGCTCTGAGAAGCAGATTTTGTAAACAAGGTGGATGTCACATCACATTCTATGACCAACACACAGAGCTCATGTTGAGTCACTTCCGCCAAACTCTATTGATTAGGAGTTGAGTCATAAGCCCTTTCAGATTCAAGTGGGTAATTAAACTGCATCTCTAGGCGGAGGAGGTGACACCTTGCATAACAGCATGAGACATGAAAGATATTCCTGTGAAGAATTTTAGAAAATGCAGTTTTGTACTGTGTCTTCCAGGTAGCTACTTATGTGTTTCACCATATGGTAGCCACACCACAGGGGGACATTGACATTGTTAACTGTTAACAAATAGCTTATGTACAATTTCTACACAATTGAAGCCATAATATAAAACATTATTTATACTGACTAATGTTTTGTGTACAGAAAGAGCAGAGTAAATGCATGTTGGAGGTACAGAGGAAATGCCATTTTCAGAAGGAAGCCAAATCTGGATCACTCCAGGAGTGACAATTTCTACATACATGCACACAGTCTGGGTAGAAGTCTAATTTGTGGACTTTAAGTATTTCTACTGCTGGGAACACAGTGTTCCCAATTATTTTCTTTATAGTAGCTTTCAGGCCTCAAATCCAGATACAAAAATGTCAGAAAGAAAAAAGAGAAACTGCTTTTCTGATGTCTCTCTGAGCAGCTCTGATGTCTTTCTAAAAGCAGTTTGCATCAAATCTTACTTCCAATTTTTTGTTTTGTGAGTGTTAATAAAAATCTTGGTAAATACAGATGGTCTATATTCCATAGAAAAGGAATTATAACTCTAAGAGATTATATCTCTACTATAACAGAAGAAAAATGTTTTACAACCTAGACAAATGTGGTAAGTCATCAGTTTATATAAAACAGTGATTTCTGAGATGATAACCATAAAGCCAATGAAAATGAGTGGTTGTAAAATATAGGAAATAAGCATGCTGAGCAACATGGTTTCTTCTGCTTTCTTCAGCAAGGGAAAACTCGAGTCTGGTGGTCTCATGGGTGACAAAGATCATGGCAGGAGTACTGCTAAATTTTGCCAAAGGGGACTCTGACACTGTAAAACTGAGGAACAAACTGCACTCCAATTTGTACATACAAAGACAAATGTTTTATGTTTTAACTTAAATGTGGAATCTAACACAGTGGATCTCCTGGGAGCAATGGAGAGAAAGATTGTTACCAGAAGGCTGAGTCAAGGCTTAGAGGATGATGGGTAGAAGACAGAATTACAGTTACATGGCAGAAATAAATCCAAGTGACCTAATTTGTGACTGCATTTAATAATACATTAATAATTTCTGAGAGAGGGTTCTGGAGTAAATGGCGGATTTTAAGCTGACTGCATATGTCATGGTCCATGACAAAGAGTAGTTTCTTGCTGGACTCTTTCTGTCTAGCAGATAGGGCAGAGGGAGATCCAGACCAGCTGGCCTCTCCCTGGGGTTGGAGCAAGATGGTGGGTGTCAATGACCCAGCATCCCCTAGCCACCAGGGGAAATCACATGCTGAGTCGGGAGCCTTGTCGAAGCAAGAACTCACTTTATTGCATCAGTCTGGGGCTTTTATAGGACTGTGAGAGGCGAGTGGGAATCTTGGGATGGGGTAGGTGGGGTGGGGAAAAAGGGCCAATAGTATGTTAGCAGAGGCTAGGCAGAGGCAGTCTTAGATCAGGCAATGCTGAGTCACTCACATGTGGAGTTTATGGCCAGAGACAGGTCACCAAACTCTAGGAAGGCTTAGGAATTTACACTGGGCCTCAACCCCATGGCCTCAGAAGGGCCCAACAGTTTCTACTGCAGAGAGAAAAAGTAGAAATCACAAGACAAGGGCAATAGGGCACCTGGCATGGAAAAAAAGAAAAACCTAGCAAAAGGAGGGAGCATCACTAGGCTCCCACCACATGACTCAAATAGAGGAAACAAAAACAGAAACCTTATCCATGAGGCAAGCCAGAGGCATGGCAAAGAAGGAATGAGAGAATTGTGTGCAGGATGGGCCTATAGGTCTCAGGAACCAAAAATTCATTTGGAGGTTTTAATGAGACAGTGAATTCTCTGGTATGTGTCAGCAGTGGAGAAAAGACACATTTTGACATGTTCCATGTTTGTAAGACTACAACCATGTAGCCATGTGACATTGTGAGAGGGAGCCTATAGTCTATGCCTAAGATGGAGCCACCCTAAAAAGAACTGAGGACAAGGAATAATCCCAAGTCAGGGATACTACAATTAACCTATCACAGCCTCTAGCTGGGAAATGGCTGCAGGAAGACAGTCGTGGATAGAGGTGGGATGAATTCAAACTGAGGCAACCTGAGACTTAGACAGGCGGTAAAGGGCTTCTTGGTTTGTAGCACTCCCCTTTGTGATGAGAATCAGGTTAACCACAGCAGAGACTGATGGCTCCAATTAGTGGTTTGGTATGATTGATGTTCCTCTCTCTGAGTGGTGCCAAGTTTTAAGGCCCCAAATGTACTGCTCGCAACCCCCCTCCAAACTTCAAAATAACATCGGAAGATATAGCTGGCTGAACACATATGCAAATTGCAAAACAGAAACATGAAAAAGCTATCTAACTCCTCCAAAAGATCATACATCTTTAATTAATAAATATAAAGACAGAAAATTTTAAAAATGACAGATGAAAAATTTAAAACTTTACTTGTAAAACTTATCAATTACTTCAAAGATAATATGGACAAGCACATAAATATATAAATAAGTTTAAAATAAATTAAGAAGCAACTGGATATACACATAGAAACAGTCAGATACTTCCTACCTACTCTATCCAAAAATGAGTGCAAAATGAATAAATACACAATTATAGGAGTAAATGTAGAAATAATTTACAAAAAAGAAAAAAATCCTTCTTTTTGTGTCACTGTCTTAAGCAAAACTTTTTTTCATGCTTGACACCAAAGCACAAGGAACAGAAACAGAACATCTGGACTGCCAAGGGAGGTCCTGTGTGGAATATTTTTTAAGAAAAGAAAGTAATATAAATTTTTTTGTGTGTAGCAGTATAGTGCTTGTCTAGCATTTATAGAAGTCTAGGACCAAACCCCGAGACCACAAAATGAAAAAATACCAACAAAGAAACCAGAAAAAGATAAATACATGGGGCCTGTGAGATGGCACAACGAGAGACAAGAACCTGTGCCAAGCCTGATAACCTAACGTTGATCACTCACATGATTCAAGAAAAGAACTGATTCCCACAAGCTGTTCTCTGTCTTCACACATGCACCGTGGCAAACACACCCCCCCAATAAATAAATAAATAAATAAATGCAATAGAAATAAAATTGATGCATTAAAAGCTTGTTAAAAATATTTCCCAACTTTATCTGCTACATCAGAAAAGTGGTGCTGTACTACAATAGGACACATACACATACTCCTCTTCATAGTTGACTATGTCTATTCTCCACAATATTTGTATTTCATTGTGAAATTTCCATTTAAGATTTGTTCAGCTCTTAACACTTTTGCTTTGAGAAAAAGAGATAATTTCATAAGCTATTGGAAAGACCTAGAATGAAATGTATCTGACATATTAATAAACCTTACTGGCATAGTGTTTTTGATATTGAGATGTTTTTTTAGTTCGGACTGGCTATCTTATAGAACAAACTAAGTCACATAGACAAGTATGAATTCATCAGGTACATGCACTGTGCACTGAGCTTCTGCTGAGAGTCACCTCAAGAGAGTAACAAGCAATATATTTGAATAGTAACGTACTACCAATACAACATTTATGAGTTATTTCCTTTAAGTAGGCCCCAGGAACACATCTTAGAATTAACTTTTGTGTCATAATCCAATCAGAAATTTCTTCTGGCAGATATTGTGTGTGGAATACTGTAGTTACTAACAATGTCCTAACAGTGTTTGTGGTCTCTATTTTGTGGCACTTGGTTTTGTTGTGAACATATTGATAACCTACATGATTTCTTCAGCTAATCCTTATGCTTTTATGGAACAGCCCATTGGTGCCTTTTACTTTTTTCTTTGAAGAAAAATCTCAGTTTTCCACAGAAATCTATGTAAGGAAACAGGAGTTTCTACCTTTTCCTTTCTGTTCTCATAGTTACTACAGGATTATTTTTATTGAGTGTTCTGTGTAATGAGAATGTATAACTCCAGGGAAAATTGTGCTCCGGTCGGGTTCCGGTTCCGGGACCAGATGCTGTCTGCAGAGCGTGTCCCCACGAACTTTGTAGCAGACAGAGATAAACTCTGACTGCCACGGTCATCCCAGCTGCTGCTGAGGGAATTTGTATGGCCACCCCGCCTCCAACTGCTCAAACAGAGAAGGATTGAAGACTTGAAATTCAGTCCCCTGCCCAGAGCAGAGGTAGAGAGTGAGCAGACCTTTTCCTCAGAGGTGACAGGAGACACACAAGCCCAAGTGTCAAAACTGACCAGGAGCCACCTAATCATGAACCAGTGAAGCCATGGGCAGATGCCAGTGCAAAAATATATATAATAATATAAAGAACAACAAGGAAACTCCAGAAGAAAGTGGCGATCCTATAACTATAAGATGGGAACTGAGCAATGAAGAGGAAACAGAAGGAAGCAACACCAAAAATTCCTTTTTGATGATCATCGAAGCTCTCAAAGAAGATATGAGAATGTATAACTCTGGGGTGTACTTAACTAAATTCAGTGTTCACAGGTTAGGTTTACAGGGTGGGACAAGGAGTAGCATATCACCTTCTATGGGATTCTGCCAGTCACATCACATTATTGGGTGATTTCCTATAACACTGGATAAATACAAAGGTGATGAGTGGTGCTGACTTTTAGAGTCTCTGGACTCAACTAAGCAATATTGGGTTATTGGGTTATTGGGACCATGGGACTGTCTGCTGCCTGCCTAGGGAGGGGATGGGGAGTTGTGGTGAAGAAAAATGACCTGATGTGGAGGAAGGGGGAAGGACATTGAATAAGGATACACAGGGTTAGGGTTAGGGCTAGGGTTAGGGTTAGGGTTAGTATTTTTATGTGTAGCAAACTTATTTGCATTATCACCCTTGATAAG
>PVIH01013994.1:0-55916 GCA_004025045.1 Sigmodon hispidus | reverse complement strand
ACATTTTAGATATTAAATTGCACTTTGTAGTTGTTTGCTAGCGGTAGTTTGACCTCACTTATGTTAGTTCCTTCCTCTTTCCCACACACTGTCTTATGGTAATCCCTGTAGTATGTAGCTTTATACCTAGTTTAGAACCTTCCTATTTAGACAAAATGGGGAGATGTAGCGGGAATCCCGGACTGTACGGTTGCTTCCAACCCAGCGCGCGCGCAGCGGCGTAAAAAGAGGCGGTCCTTCCGGCCCCAGCGCGCGGCGGCTCCGTACGGCAGTGGCTGGGCGTGTTGCTATAACGTTCTTTTTTGCTCGTGATTCTAACAAAATAAATCTTATTTAAAACATATCAATTGGTGGCGGGTTTATTCCGCGATAGTGGGGTACTGAAGTCTCCTGCTGTCTTTGTATAATATATTTGTAATGTAATATATTTGATTTAAGCTGTAGTAGTGTTTCTGTTGTGAATTTGGATGTCTTTGCATAGATGTAAAGAATTGCAAAGTAGGCAGCAGGCTGGCACTGAGAGGTGACTCCCCACTCTGGAGGCCCAGGCAGGCTTGAGCTGATGGCAAGGGGTAGGGTGGGGGAAGCTGCGTGTTGTGCTGCCACCTGGAGGTAAGGGCGCTGTGATCGCCCGTGCACACCATGGCTCTGTCAAGACTCAGGTGCCAGCAGTGCTCCTGCCAGGAGATGCGCCAGAAGGTCTTTGGGAAGAAACTCCCTGCCTTCGCCATGATCCCCATCCACCAGGTGGAGCATGAGAAGAAACATGACATCTCTTTTGCAGATTTAAAGATGTTTGCATTGTGCAGGCAGATGTTGCAGCATTAATTCCACAGTGCCCCACCTGCCATCCTTCGGCCTCTTCAGGGACTTGGAGCAGCACATACCAAAGCAACACTAGCTCTTCTGCTGCTAATTACACCTTCAGCACTGAGATCAGCCTCAAGGCTCATAAAACAGCTTGCCACATCAGGGGCCAGGCCAGGGTGCACCAGAACCCCAGAACAGGACCTTCAGTTTAGCTCCTTACCAGGGCACTCACGCTGGAGTGAGGGAGTCGTCCATGGTGAGGACAAGGAGGAGGTGGACACGTACAGCCGCCAGGGCTGAGCTGGCCAGGCCAGTGGGCTTGGAGCTCATCAGAATCGCAGCTGTCACCTCTAGAGGTCTTCTCTTTCCCTCCAGCTTCCCTGGTGGTTCTGCTATCGCCAAGTCCAAGGATGAAGATTTCTCCAGTCTCTGTGCCTCCATTTCCTCCCGGTGAACAATGGTTACCTCCCTGTGACCTGGCACTGGCTTATTTTGGTTCTCCAGGGGCAAGAACATCTTCTAGTAAGAGGACTTTCTTGCTGTGGTAATATGTTACAAATTTGATAAAACCTGGACTATTAAGAGATCAACACACAGTCAAAAACTAGGCAGACAGCTCAGGAATTTCTTAATCTTTGAGTACAAGGCCAAACAGCTGGGCTTCAATGGCACACACCTTTAATCCCAGCACAGGGAAAGCCAGGTGTGGTGACATATGCCTTTAATCCCATAACTCGGAGACAAAGAACTTTCTGTGTTTCTGTGAGTTCAAGGCTGACTACCAAATAGAGTAGCTCATGCCTTTAATCCTAACCTAGATGGGATACAGCTGGGTGAGAAGGGTATTTAAGGCAGGCATAAGAAAACAGTAGAGGTAGAAGTAACCAGGAGAGAAGCTGAGGAAGCTGGAAGATAGCTGGGTGAGATTTGACTATGGTATTTCCTCTCTCTGATACTTCAGCCTTTCCCTGATATCTGAGTCTTTTTCAATACAATCAGAATTTGTGCTATATCTTGCCTTGGTTTCCTGAGCACTCAAGCCAGAAATACCCCTCCAGCCTCATCTCATCTTAGAACAGCAGCTGTGGCAGGAAAGGGAACCCACCTACAACAGGGGCGCAGGCTGTAGTTGGTGATAGCCAGCCTTCCTGGAAGGCAAGGAAGGAGAGCAGGGGTGGCTGGAAGGATAGCCCAGTCCCAGTGGATGAGGAGGAGGCCTCACTGTACAGGACCTTTGGAGTGTGCCCACCACAATGACTGTCCCTTTTTTGCTGGCACCAGCTGCAGTGTTCCACCAAGTTTGGCAAGAAGAAGTATGTGAGCTCTGAGAAGATTGGAGCCACATCATCTACACTATTGCCCCCTGATCATACCCCAAAGCCCTCTGGAGCTGAGCAGGTCTCTAAATCCCCTTTGAACAAAGTTAAAGTACCAGTAACCAACCATCATCAGTGGACATTCAGAGGGGCCAGTCCTGGCACAGAGAAGCCCAAAGGAGCCTCTGTATCTTCTAAGGACCCTGGGTCCCCTCCTCTGCCTTATACCACAGGAAGATTTTTTTCAGCACTTGAAGCCTTTGTTCACCCAGGATGCCTCCTCCCCCAGGATTTAACACAGTGGTGCTCTTGAATTGCATCCCCCCTATACACACACCAACAAGCCACACACCTCCTGTCTTCTCCAATCTTCTGCCCAGCTGCCATCAACCTGTGTCCCTAGTCCCACCACCATCATGACAGCATCTCGGTTAACACCCACACCACAAGCCTGAGAACTTCCTGGAGAGGAAGCTACAGCTGATCCAATTCATCAAGGACTTTCTGCAGAGTGATGAGGCCTGCTTCAGCAAGTTTAAGAGCCATTCAGTGGAGTTCAGACAGAGGATGATCTCTGCAGCTCAATACTACAAAAGCTGATGAGACTTGCTTGGGGGAGAACTTCTAAAAGATCTTCAGTGAGCTGATGGCACTCCTGCCAGACACAGCCAAACAGCAGGAACTTCTGTCCATGCACATTGACTTCCCCAGTCATGAGAAGGTTTCCAACTCCAAGTGTAAGAAGAACAGAAAGAATGTGTGGCAGACCAGCACCCAGAAGCTTGGCCTGGACTGTTGCTGTGTGTGCCTCAACTGTCAGCAGGTGCTGGCACATGGTGATGTCAGCAGGCATCAGGCACTGCATGCTGCTGGAGATGATAACTTCCCCTCCCTTCAAGCCATTGCTAGAATCTTACATAGTTACTGCAGGTAAGGACATCAGTTGTCACACCCTAGTACCTTCTTTCTCCTTCCTTCCTCTTCCCAACTGCCAGGCAAATAGGTTGAACCATGGGAAGGCTGAGGCTCAGGCCAGGAGGACCTTAGGAGAGGTCTACCCTGTGCACCATCAATCACTCATAAGTTTAGCTCCATGCTTGGCAGAAAGTTAGTTGGTTTGTATTCTTTTTTTTTTTTTTTCATCTCAAGGCTTTTACTTAATTAACATGTCGACTCCACAGCAGACTTTCAGGTTCTTTTTGCTGTGATTACTTGGCTGACTAAGGTGTCCAGTGATTAATCTCTCTCAAGCCAGGGAAATTCCTCAGTATGACTTTAAAGATGTTGAATTTTTAAAAAATCCTTTGGCTGCTTCATAATAATTTTTATTACAGAAAAAATTAAATATCATCCCTCTCACCCCCAGGCAAAGAAATAAATGTAGCTTCCTATGCCCTTGACCAGCTTTAACAACCCTGACCCAGCTGGGCAGTGGCGATGCAAGTTTTTAATGTCAGCACTCTGGAGGCAGAGACAGGCATCTCTATGAGTTCAAGGTCAGCCTGGTCTACAGAGTGAGTTCCAGGACAGCCAGGGTGGTTACACACAGAAAAATACTGTCTCAGAAAAGTCAATAAAACAAAACAAAACAACAAAATTAACAACTATGACCTTCCATGGCTTTCTTTACTACACATCTATCCCTGCACAGCTGTTTATTTTATTTAGATTTATTTTAATTTTGTGGATGTATGTTTGTGAGTCTGTGCCCGTGAATGCCCTTGTAGGACAGAAGAGGGAGTTAGATTCCCTGGAGCTGGAGCTACAGACAGTTATGAGGCTTCTCAGGCCGTGAGTCCTTGGAGCTGCACTGCAGCCTTCTTAGGGGCAGAGCCCTTTCTCCAGCCTCTCCATGCTGCATTTTAAAGACAATCCAGAGATCCCCAGATCTCAGGCATATGTACTTCTGAACTTAAAAAAACAGTCTAAACCTGTGACAACCCCTGAAGAAATGGCTCAGGTTGCTACAATTTCTGCAAATGGTTTGTATTTTTGTGATTTTGGATTGTGCCAGGGAAGGGAAGGGCTAGGATGTCAGGACCTGGAGTCATAGCTAGATGCCTCAGTGGCCTGAAGAGAGTCCTCCTGAGTCAAGCCTACAGCCCCAGAGCTGACAGCTTCAGATCCACAGGTGCTGGAGCCAGTGGTCAAGTGTGTTGTGTAAACAATTCGAACATAATGTTCCAGATTAAAAACAGACTGTTCTACTTGAAGTTCAATCTTTTTACAAAACAAGTTAAATCTAAGATCTCAAATTTCCTCTGACATTTTGTAAAAGACAGTTCATCTTCAAATAAGTTTATTTTGCAGTACTGCACACACACACACACACACACACACACACACACACACACACACACAAAGAATCGCAATGTTCTCTTAGTGGATTTCTTCTTTGATTAATATTTAGTGTCCTTTCCTATCCTGGTTAGTTTTGGTTTGTGTAGCATGATTGCTAAGCAGTCTTAATAATAAAAATCCAGAGCCAGATATTGGAGTAAATGCTCAAAGATCAAAGAGACACAGGAGCAAGCCACAAAGAGACTTCTTACCTCTACCAAATCCTCAGCCTGAAAGGGGCCAACCTCTTGTTTCCTCCAGCCTTATATCCCCGCTCCATTCAGACATATCACTTCCTGTCTCCACCTACCAAGTGCTGGGATTAAAGGTGTGAGCCTCCATCACTTGCCTCTGTTTCTCTTTTAGACTGGATCAATCTGATATTGCCCAGGCTGGCCTTAAGCTCCTGATCTTCCTGTGCCCTCCTATCAAGTACTGGCAAGTGTGTGCCACCACTGCTTGGCCTCTGTGATTAACTAGTGGCTGGCTCTGCCCTCTGATTTTGTTTGTGCTCTAACAAATAAAGGCAAGCTTTTTGTTAGAGCACAAACAAAATCTCACTGCAGGTTTGAGGTCTATATTGTGAGATACTAAAATGAGTATAGCAAAATGAATAAAATGGAATATCCTTTTCTATCCTTTACCCCAAGGTAATATTTATCCCTGATGTTAAGGTAAGTTTCTTGGATGCAGCAGAATTCTGTTTCAGTTGTATTATTCTGTGTGTTTTTATTGTGGAGTTAAAACCATTAATACTGAGAGTTATTAATGATCAGTATTTGCTGATTCCTTCTATTTTTTTGTTGTGATATGTGTGTGTATGTGTTTTCCCTTTTATGATTTGTTGGTTTGTGATTATTTATCTCTTGTGGGGTTTTTTGATATATTTTATTTCTTTAGGTTGACATTTTCCTTCTAGTGATTTTTGTAGAACTTGTTTAGTAGATAGGTATTGCTTAAATTTAGGTTTATCAGAAAGTATCTTTGATCTTTTTTCTTTAGGTTTAAATTTCCCTCTTTGTTCTATATTTGTTCTGGCCAAGGGGAATATCTTTTTTGGTCTAGTCTATTTGTTGTTCTGTGTGTTTCTTTTACCTTGCTAGACATCTCCTTCTTTAGCTTAGGGCAATTTTCTTCTATGAATTTGCTTTTTAAACTTCTGTACATTTGATTAGGTTTCTTCTCTTCCCTCTATTCCTATTTTTCTTATATTTGTTCTTTTCATAGTGTTCCATATTTCCTGGATGTTTTGTGCCAGGAAGATTTTAGATTTAACATTTTCTTTGATGGAGATATTGATTTCTTCTAGTATGTCTTATCTTCAATGCCTAAGATTCTTTCTTCCTTCTATCTCTTGTATGCTCTTGGTGAGATTTGCCTCTGAGGTTCCTGTTTTATTTCCTAAATTTTTCATTTCCAGACTTCTATCAGTTTGGGTTATTATTATTATATTTCCACTTGCAGGTCTGGAGCTGTTTTATTTATTTTCTTTCACTGCTTATTTTCATATATTTCTTTAAGTGATTAATTTATTTCCTCTTTAGGGTTCTCTATCATATTTGTAACAGCTGTGTTAAGATCTGCATAATGTGTTATAGCCTTATTTTAATACTTAGCATCTGCTATGGTGGAGTTGCTGTACTCTAGTGGAAACTTCTTGTCCTTGTTGTTATTGGTTGTGTGTTTTTGTACTGGTGTCTAGGAATCTGGGCTTAGGAAGATTGTAATTCTAGGTGCTCATATCTGGTTTTGTTATTGGGTGGATGATTTATTCCTTGGTTTCTGCTGCCCTCTCTGGCTATTTAGGAGGGTGTGATGGCTGTGATGCCTGGTGCTAAATTCTTCTAGGATTCTGCTATGTGTGGCCACTGGAGGTTGCCAGGAAAATGTATTTCTAGGTATTTGAAGATGACCGTTATGTATGGGAATTGGCTTGGTGGTAGGGCTGAGAGGATCCGTAGGAGGGAAAAGCAGAGTGTTCTCCCAAGATCTGTCCCGCCCCCTGGGAATGGGAGCAGAGAGTGAGAGAAACCACAAAAAAGACGTAGTCCATTACAGAACTGGGCAGGGGACTGGGAGAATGGAGAATGAAGATCTAAGTTGCTTATCTGTTTCTCTGACAGCCTGGGCTGGCAGGTTCCCAGGAACTGCCTGCTGAGTTGAGGCCTGGGATACAGCAAGAAGTTGGGGGTAGAAGGGTTAGAGAGGAAGAACTGTGTGATGTATAGTAGATGGGAGGCAGGGAGGAAAGGAAGGCTACTGTAGGTGGCCTGCTGCAGAGCTTCCAATGGGACTAGGGAATTCAGGTGCAAGATCTGCTCTTAGGCTGCCTATCTTTATGGCTGGAGTCCTAAAATGCATTTTAAATATGCAATCACTATGTGTGTTTCTGACAAAACATTCAAATAACACTGTTTTAAAATTTACATTTAATTGTTATCAATCATCATAGTACATTAAAGAGATTTATAACAGGGTTAGTCTGTCCTACTCTTTATAAATAAAAGTGTATTGAGTATTTATACACTCCTATAATAATATTCTAATTTGTTAAAATTTGTTTTTATTTTACAGGAAACTAGAGAAAGCACATATATAGAAAATGATTTTGTTACACTTTCCCATTTTTATTGAGATAAAAAAACTACACATTCTGACATCTAACTGGCTTTCCCTTTGTTTAGACTCCCAAGCAGGTATACACTAATTCCTGGAGATTCCAGAGGAATTCCTAGAGGGAAGCTACATGGCTGGTTGGCAGCTTCTCTCATGATAGCTCAATACCCATTTTCTGACAACAGATATCAGACTTTCTGATATTTCAGAATCCCTGCTAGGCAGGTCATATGTCTGCTCACTTCATTAAGCATAATGTTTTGCGGGCTCACAGTGCTGGTGCTGAAGTGATCCCAGTACTTCATTATCTGGGGTTCCACTGTGCTTCATTTTCTGAGACTTAGGCTTTCTATGAACTTGAATCTTTAACAATAGTATGATTGTGCTAAATTTAGCATTTTTTTTAATTCTTTAAACAAGCTAAATTTTTATATCTATCACAAACCCAGCTTTATAGAAGGTACTAGAAGGAAAACTCCAACTCCTGGAAGTTAAATACACTCATAAAAACACAGGCAATAGATAATCTCACATCAGAAAAACCCAAAGAAACACATACACTCCACATACTACTAATAACAACAACAAAATAATCATTGATCATTAATATCCCTCAATATCAATAGACTCAATTGCCAATAAAAAGATAGGAAATTACCAATTGTGTAGGAAAATAGTATCTAACTATTTGCTGCATATAAGAAACAGATCTCAACATCAAAGATAGACATCACCTCAAAATAAAGAGTTGGAAAAAGATTTTCTAATCAAATGGACCTAAAATGAAAACTATGTATTTACCCTAATAAGTATCAAAATAGAATTCCAACCAAAATTTAAAAAGATCGAGGACATCTCATAGTCATCAAAGGAAGAAGTGCACCAAGGTGAGTCTCTTAACATCTATGCTCCAAATGTAGGGCACATGGATTTGTGAAAGAAACATTACTAAAGTTTAAATCACACAGAGATCCAATCTCCCACAAGTATAGTGAGAGACTTTAACACTCCACGCTCACCAACGGACAGGACATCTAGACAGAAGCTAAACAAAGAAATAATGTAACTAGAATGTTATGACTCAAATGAACCTAACAAATACCTACAGAACATTACACCCAAACTAAAGGATATATCTTCTTCTCAGCAATAAATAGAAGTTTCTCCAAAATTCTCCACATACTGAGACACAAGGCAAGCCTCAACAGATACAAAAGGATTGAAATAACCCCCTGTTATTTTATCAGACCGTGGTGGGTTAAAGCTGGATTTCAACAACAACAGAAACCCTGTAACCTCATTTCATAGTCGGTATGAAGCCAGGCACAGGAGAATCTCCCAGGAGTCTATGAGGAGAACACCAGCTTTGACTACTAGTAATAGTGAATAAGAAGCCTGAATTTCCTGTCTCCTATGACCAGATTGGTGTCTGGCCTAGTTGTCATGAGAGAGGCATCATCCAACAACTGATGGAGGCAGATGCAGAGAACCACAGCTAAACATTAGGAAATTAGGCAGAGTGAGTCTGGGAATCCTGCAGAAGAGGAGATGAAAAGAGTTGTAGAAGTGTCAAGGACACCAGTGGAAGGCTCAAACAATCAACTTGGGTTCATAGAAACTCAGCGACTGAACAAAGAACCAGGGCGCCTACATTGGGCAGGCCTAGGAACTCTGCATATACGTTACAGTTGTGTAGCTTTGTCCTCTTGTGGGACTCTTAACAATGGAAACAAGGGCTGTCTATGACTCTTTGTATAGCTTTTGGGACCCTGTACTCATACTGGGTCATCTTGCTCAGCCTTAATATGTGGTGAGGTGCTAAGTCTTACTGCACCTTTATATGCCATGTTTTGTTGATACTCATGGGAGACCAGCCCTTTTCTGAATATAGATGGGAAGAAGAGAGGAAGGGGAAGTGGGAGAGGAGGGAGTAGAGAAGAGTAACTGGGAGGTAGGATGGGTTGAGGGCCGCTATGGCCAGAATACAAAATAAATATGTGAATAACAAAGCTGAATTTTTAAGAAAATCAATTTTATTCTACATTTTGAAGTTTACATCATATTATCGGATACGTCATCAGAGAGTAAAATGATGATGATGATAATTAAACAGATACTGTTATCAAAGTGTATCTTTTCTAACTTAAAAATTGTATTTACCACTTGTGTGAGGGGCCCAAGCAGAGACCCTAAGACAACTTGCGTAAGTCATTTCTCTTGTTCCGTCATGTAGGTCCTGTTGATTGAAGTCAGTACCTCAGGCATGGCAGTGAGTGTCATCTTTAGCTCCTCAGCCATTCACTAGCCACTTTCTCTCAATCCCTTCACAGAATAATCTTTATTTCATGTTTTCACATTTATGTAACTACATTGAAACCACGTTAAAGGGCATGTACAATGTTTACTTTTTAACAAGAAATACTAAAAATATTCATACACAAGCTTTTATTCAAATCTGTCATTTGAGTTATGATGAATGTATATTGACCCTTAGTTTCTATGTCTTGTGGCAATTGCATTTGTTTAAACTCCTGGGCAAATACAAAATTTTGTTCACATTTCAACAATGCTATAGAATAAAAACAAAAATACACTCTGATTTCTTATGTGTTTATGAATGCCCATTTTACAAACTGTACTTGGTAAGCTGTTGTGGTTGTATTGGATTATGCATACTATCTAGTGACTAATGATGTGGAACATCATTTTATCACTTGGTTTTCTTGGGGGATATTTACATATCTTTTTAGGAAAACATATATTCAAGTCACCCTTTTTCAGCAAAAAAATGCTGCATGAAAAAAAAAAACTACAAGCAGCAAATGGTAGAAATAACTCTTGCTTTTTGGGGGGTTTTCTACAAAATGAATTAAATAGATAAAATGAACTCTCCAACTTAAAAGGGTAATTGTCAAAGTTCTCTGCCAATATGTTTAAAGTTGTCTGGATATTCCAGCCAGGAACACAGATAAATTATTGAGATGTGTATCGTGCAAATCCTTACCTTGGGTTTTTGAATAAAACTATCATTATTTTTCTCTCTGTGCCGAAGATTTTCAACACCTGGAGACTTCAAGGAATATTGAAGTGGTTTTGTTGTTCTGAATTTTTTTAACCAATTCCTGATATTAAATCGAGTCTCCTATTGTGTCCATAGTATTGACCTTTTACCACTTGTCATCACTGGGGAGCATAAAGGGCAATTGTACAGGACATTAAAAAGGAATATTTTCTCACTCATAGTTAACCTTTCAGTTCCAAACCAATCAATTTGTGTAAGCCATGTCTGAGGTCTTTGTTCTTGAGTGCATACACCATGGGGTTCAGAGCAGGGGGAATAACATTATGTAGTACATTCAGCAGAACAGGAATGAGGGGAAATTTTATCCCTGCACTGTGAGTGAGGGAAAGGACAACAATGACTGTGTAGAAGAAGAAGATTAGGATGAGGTGACAGGTGCAGGTACTTAAGGCTTTAGATGCAGCTTCTGCAGAGTTCAACTTCAGCACAGACCGAAGAATCAAAGCATATGAAATCATAATCAAACCCAGGTCACCGCCCATAATTGTCCATGCTACAAATAGCTGATTGATGCTGTTAATTTTCCTGTCATCACAGGACAGACTAGTGACCCCAAGATTAGAGCACAGGCAGTGGTTGATTTGATTCCTGGAACAGTAATTTCTCTGAGCAGCCAACACAGGAACTGACATAGTCATCCCACAGTTTCTGAGTACCATAAACAAAGTTGCTTTGATCACAAAAGATTCAGTAACTATTGAAGGGTATCTCAGTGGTCTGCAAATTGCTACATACCTATCTATAGCCATGCAGACAAAGATACCTGACTCCATGGCAATAAAACAATGGATGGCATACATCTGAGTAAAGCATTCACCAAAACTAATGGCCTTAGCATTAAACCATAAGATGGCTAAAATCTTGGGCATGATAGTAGTTGCCAGGCCCATGTCAACAATAGCCAGAATTCCCAGGAAATAGTACATAGGTTGGTGTAGTGACACTTCCTGATAGATAATAGTAATGATAAGTATGTTGGCTGTGAGAGATAAGGCATAGAGCAGAGCCAAGGGCAGGGAGAGCCAGTGCTGCCAGCTGTGGATGCCTGGAAAGCCCATCAGAATGAACTCAGACACTTGGAACCGAGAGCTGTTAAAATTGGTCAGATCCTGGAACATCTCTTGCTAAGAAGAAAAAGGTTAATGATAGTTTAGATTATCAATGTGACGTCAGAAAAGTTTATCCCAGATAATTATATTTAGAAGGATCTAGCATCTGCATTATTCCCATCCTTCCATTTTGATTACTCAAACATCTGCCATATGTGATAAAATAAGATCTTCTCTAGTAGGTGGAAAATTCTCTTTGTTTATGCAACAAGTCATCTTTTCAATTCCATAATGAAGACTGTTTATGCTCTCTCAAGACAAACATGAAATATTATAGTCAGCACCTTGCTCACCATCGTCCTTGTAGAGACCATACAAGCAATAAAGATAACAGGAATGTGATATCACATTCTAACTTTTTAATCCATTTTGCTAATGTGATGATTGATTTCTTAAGCTAATGTGTTTCAGATGAAAATCTTTAATGCACAGAGAAACTTCTGTCATATAAAATTACATTATAACATATATGCATGACTTATTCATATAGTTAACTTAGAATGATGAGACTGTGCATATTTTAAATTCATTAAATTGTGCTGAGACAATGGATTAGACATATTTATGCTAAAGTAACTAATTTAGAAAAAACACTAAAGTCCTCTTTAAAGATACACATACACTCAAAAAATAGTATAATGGGATGATGTCTAAGTTCTGTTGATTATAAGTAGCTTACCCTAAATGTGACAATTACTTCGGTTCTTGGGCTGTTTATGCAAAGACACTGTAATTCATTGAACACAGTTGAAAAAAAAAGTTAGAGAAAAATGTCTCTGTTCAGAATATATCAGTGTGTGTGTGTGTGTGTGTGTGTGTGTGTGTGTGTGTGTGTATACAGCTGTAGCCATCCTGGTATAACATAATCCTACTGGTAATCTCATACTGAAGTGCCAATGTGAAATTCATCCCCCATCCTTTGGCAAAGCACACAGTCATCCTTGTCAGATCTAATGTAGAATGTGCCTGTAGCATTTATTAAAATTCATCTTTAGGCTAAATTTCCAGACTTCACAAAGGGCTACTTAATGATATGGAGGGTAGTGGAAAAATCTGATAAGTAAAATTTATCCCTGTTCACTTTTCCTACCACTTCCCCATTTTTTACTGGAATGCCATTAGACACTGTTCAAGGAAACTTTTTTTGTAAGAAGAAAAATAAAACAAGACAAGCATGTTTGTAAGGGTGGTCTCTGAGACCTCTTTCTGAGTTAGGATAAAACCTTAGAACAGGAGCTGGAGAGATGGTTCAGCAGTTAACAGCACTGACTGCTCTTCCAGAGGACCGGAGTTCAATTCCCAGCATCCACATGGCAGCTCACAACTGTCTGTAGTTCCAGTTACCACGTTCCAGGCAAAACTTCAAGGCAAATACATAAATAAAAGTTTGTTTAAAAAAAAAAAAACCTTAGAACCATTTAGGATTTGATAGAAATGTAAAGTGCATCAAACTCTGGAGATAATAATGATGTTTTTGAAGAGGAAAAGACAAATGGCCTGACACTTGGTCCATGGCTGGCCTTCATTAATTCACCATTCTCTTAGGTTGTTTATTTCCTGCTTGCTATTTTCAAGTTTATGATCCAATCACCTTCTGTTCTCTGAGATGACCTCACCCCTACCTCCCCACCGATTATACCTACAGATTTACCTTCCTTAGCAAAACTCATCTTTTTTCTTTGAAAAGATAAGTAACTACCCTTAAAGATTGTTATAAAATGAAATTAGAAAAATGACAAACTTGAGATAAGAATATATTTATTATTGGGAATCTACCTACTTTATCATTTTAATATCATAGGAGTATGAAAATCTATTATTATAATAAAACACCCATAAAATAACACAGTTTATACTGTTCATATTTAATTCATAATTATATTTTCAAAATCAAACAAGGTATTATAGTCCTACTGATGTCAACAAATGTTTACAGGTAGATGGTTCATGAACTGAGAACTCAACAAAGGGAAGAAATATAATGAAAATTTAAAGGCTATTAAATTGTCTATATATTATTTCATTGAAAACATGAAGATCTCCACAAGCAGACATAAAAAAATTAAAGTATACCTCATAAATAAGAATAAATAAAAATTTTAACAAAATTCCTGTAATAAAATAGAGAAATCATAAGGAAACTCTATTGTAGTAGAAAAAAACAAATATTTCGTTTTGTGCAGTCCTGTCAGTTTTTTTTAAATCGAATAGAAGGACTGGTGAGATGACTCAGCAGAGAAAATCAGTTGCTGAGAAAGAAGTCCAACCACCTGGGTTAGATCCCTGGGACTCCCATGGTTGAAGGAGATAACCAAATCTCACAAATGGTCCTCTGGCTGCTACGTCATTGCCATGGCATGTGTGTGCCTACACACACACACACACACACACACACACACACACACAGAATAATAATGTAATAATTTGTTTATAGTTAGAGACCCATACAAGTGAGTATATCTTACATTTGTAATGTTTACAATACAGATATGTAATAAACATATTCAAAAATCCATGTATACAATATCCTGAAAAATACTTTGGAAAACTCCAACCATATGAATAGTTTAAATGCACTGAAAATGTTAATGAAGAAGTATCAATGTTAGCCAAATATGAGCAACCAAAGTCAAGAACAGTTGGATGATGCACACTTTTAGAAATTATAGAGTAAATGCTTGATATAGAGAAATGAGGGGAGAGAAAAAAGCAAACACAGAGTAATTACATCTATCACTTCTCAGTACAAGTGATAAGCAGCTAAGTACAAGTATAAGATCATGGGAGCTGGTACTATCAAATTGCTTTATGTCTATTTTCAACATAGCTCTCCACATGCAAAATAATAGGTCATGCTGAAAATGATTTCTTCAGTCTATTAACCCACAGTGTAAAATGGAGATCCTAAGTAACACAGTCTGCGAGCTGATTCTGAGTCCTTGATGGTATCCACTTTGTTAAAAATCCACAGTCTATATAAGGTTTTACAACTTACACTATAGACAAATAAATTCTGCTAATTATTGACATTAAAACTTGTTCTTACAGATTTTTAGTTCGTGGATGTACCACTCCAGAAGCATCTAGTCTCATTGGTTTGAATTGAACAATATATGTAAGTTTTATCTTTTCAAACAATTCATTAAGAAGACTAAGAACATAACACATCTAACACTCTGTAGTAAACAGGAGCCTGTAACTGGGACAAGTGTCAATGCATCCACCCAAATTAAACACTATAGGAGGGAACATGAATGTTTGCTGAATATTATGTTATTTCACAAACTTCTTTCTAATGTCTTCTAAGATAAGGAGACTATCGGAGTATTTTACACTATTCAAATAAAAAAAAATACATGTAACTGAAATACAAAGTTTTTCTAAATCTACACTGTATAACTCAACTATGTTTTAAGGAAGGATTCTCAACCTTGGCAATATTAACAGTTTGAACTGGGTGCTTTTGTTAGGGAATAGAAAGAGGACTGCCTCCTGTGTCAAAAGATGCTTAGTAAAATTTCTAGTCTCTCCTCAATAGATCTAACAATCTCAATCATGAAAACAAAAACTGTTTCTGTGAATGACAATTGATCCCCAAGGGTCAAATTTATCAGTGTTTTAAAACCATTATCTTAGAGAAATGTTCAGCATTCAAGATATGCTGTGAATGGCCAAAGAGAAAATTTTATTAAAAATTACTTTGTGTCAATATAACTAAAAAAAAAGAAGAAGAAGACTAAGAACTCAGACCTAGAGAAATAGCTCAGTGGTTAAGAGCACAAACAGCTCTTCTAGAGAACATGGGTTTAATCCCCAACACCCCCATGACTCACAATTTTCTGTAACTACAATTCCAGGAGATTTGATGCCTGCCTTTGGCCGCACTCCATGCACATGGTGCATAGACACAAGGGCAGGCATATACTTAACATACACAAAACAAAATGACAAAATAAAAAAGCAAAGCTTTTAAAAAGGAAACAATGAATATATATGTCCACAGAGAGATATATATTTATACAGACATATGTACATTATAACTGCTGTGCAACTAAGACACAGTTTGGAAATTACTTGAATAGTTAAAATAGCTACTATAATATAGCATGCACATAGAATGCATTCATATTAAAAATAAGTTCTTTATCAGAATGAATACTTTTTTTTGCTAATGTATTTAGTTAATCAACTTTTGTCATGCTACCTGGCCATTATTTTTTTTCTTTCTTCATAATGTAGCAAAGCAAGAACATTAGCAGCTAACACTGTGAACCAATATTATCTTTTAAACATATGTTTAGTTATGAAAATGCAAAAATCTATATAAAAAAGTGTAATAGATCTGTGTCTTGCCTATAAAATTGTCACAGGATGGGCTGAAGAGATGGCTCAGAGGTTAAAAGTGACTGTTGTTCCTAAAAAGAAACCTGGCTTGATTTCTAGCACTCACACAGTAGCTCATAACCATTCATACCTCCAGTTCAGGCACACATGTGGTACACAAACACATGATATGCAAAACACTCATACACATAAATAAAACAAATAAATGTAAAAATTTTAATTGCCTGAAATAAAGAAATCTTTATTTCTTCCTTCTTCCCATAGTATAAACAGATAGACTTTTGGGTTTTTATGAAACAATAGCAGATAGGAAAATTAAAGAGAAGGTGAATATCCCTTAACTGGGAAGGGAATTATGTAACAGAGGCAATGTGCTATCTTCTGAAGTGATTATTACTTATAAGTTATATAAGTTTAATGATATTTTGGTCTCTTCAATTTGATTTCAAATCTCTCACATAAAACATGTATTATGGAAAAATACCAGAGTGTTAACTATGAAATAATTTATACTTTTTGCAATACAGATATGAAATGCTTACAATACTATATTACCTTTCTGAAAGAAAAAGTTGCTACTCTATGACTGGGAAGGACTATATATGCAATAGGTTTAAACTTAAATATCATCATTTATAAAAAGGACAACTATTCAAGGATTATCCTTAACCCCAAGCCCCACAGATGGTCACTTTGTGTCCTTACTTGTCTGCCCTGAAGCAAGAAAAACATCTTCTTCTCTCAACATGATAGTGGGTTCATCCAGTGTACTAAGACAACTACAGTATTTTTTAAACATGATAACTACTTCTCTTTGGACTTGAGAAAAATTAATTATATTCTCTTTCTGAAAAGCAGTGAGTGCAAATGAGAAGTAACAGTACTCAGAAAACATGGGGAACTCATCTCCAGCTACTTCTGTCCTGTGGTAATGTAACATGACTGGAGCTATTTCGAATGATTCCATTTGGTCAGGACAAACATCACTATTTATTCCCTATAAATGGCCACACTGTATTACCATCTTAGAAATTAGCAAACATACATTGTACAAGAAAAACCAAATTAATATCTTTTAGCTGAATGATTGAAACAAACCTATAGTTCAGAGAATGAATGCTCTAATCAGTTAGTATATACTCAAATCGTCTCTCCATGCATCTCCTCCTAACAACAAAACATGTTGGCATTAGGTTTCTTCCCTCCTTACCCTGAGTAATGACTATTTTCTGGATATCAAAACAGTGAGCTGAGTGCCACCTGGTACAGAAAAAGGGGCTTGGTCAAAAACCATCTGATGCTGCTATTTATGTGTTTGTGCATCCTAAGGGTACACATCACATTCCCTCGATAGTTTCACATTTGAACTGACTGAACCTTAAAGGGAAAATTCAATGTTATACTTATTTAGGAACTTTAGAGTGAAAAGTGGCTGTAAGGATAAACACACCCTGCATAAAAGGAGCAAGAGAGGGTTACTTCTGTTCTTACCACATCTATGATGCTCATAAACAACTGGATATTTTCACATTTATATATCAATCTGTACACACGTATGTACATATATGAGTGTATAAAATTATCTGAATTAAAAGCCATAATTAATATTATTTTACAGCTGTTCTTTGAGCCAAAGAAACACAAGTATTAATTTACATAAAATGCCTCAGACTCACACAATTACATTTTTTATTTATTCATAAATGATTCCACATGCCCATTTTAATAAATTCTATTACTTGTTGAGTGGTTAGTAATGTGCCAGCCAGGATAATGACTGACAAAAGTATTAGATAACATGACTGGTGGTTTTTCAAGAGTTTGTTTTTACTGAATGTGATGATTCATGCCTTTAATCACAAGACTCAGAAAGCAGAAGTTAGTGGAACTCTCAGAGGCTGTGGTCATCCTGCTCTATAGTGCAAGTTCTACTCCAGCCAGAACCACAAAATGAGGCCCCATTTTAAAAATAATTATTGTAAGTGATATTGAAGATAAACACTAAGATAGTACACAGAGTTTTTAAGAATGTTGCATATTATGCCCTTAAGATCAATTAGTACAATCAGACATCTAGTTTGAAAAAGTAAAGGAGATATGAGTTTTCTAATTTTTAGTCTCCCTTGACATCCAGCTTAAGCACTTTGTATAAACCTTGTTTTAGCTCTTTATTCTTAAGTGCATAAACCATGGGGTTTAGAGCAGGGGGAATAACACTGTGTAGAACATTCAATGCAACCGGAATGACAGGAACTGTCATTTTTGCACTGTGAGTGATGGCCATAACAATAATGATAGAGTAGAAGAAAAAAATTAGGATGAGGTGAGAGGTACAGGTACTTAAGGCCTTAGATGCAGCTTCTGCAGAGTTCAGCTTCAGGACAGACCAAAGAATCAGAGCATATGAAATCATAATCAAGCCTAGGTCACTTCCCATGACTGTCCAAGCCAAGACCAGCTGGTTGATGCTGTTGATTTTCCTGTCATCACAAGATAAACTAATAACACCCAGGTTAGAGCACAGGAAGTGGTCGATTTGATTTCGGGAACAGTAATTTCTCTGAGCAGCCAACACAGGAACCGACACCGAACCCACACAATTTCTGAGAGCCATAAGCAAAGTTGCTCTGATCACAAAAGATTCTGTAACTATTGAAGGGTATCTCAATGGTCTACAAATTGCTATATACCTATCTATAGCCATGCAGACAAAGATGCCGGACTCCATACCAATAAAACAATGGATGGCATACATCTGAGCAAAGCATTCATTTAAACTGATGGTCTTTGCATTGAACCATAAGATGGCTAAAGTCTTGGGCATGATAGTAGTTGCCAGGCCCATGTCTACAATAGCCAGGATCCCCAGGAAATAGTACATAGGCTGGTGTAGTGAGGCCTCTTGGTAAATGACAGTCACAATAAGTGTGTTGGCAATGAGAGCTAAAACATAAAGCAGAGCCAGGGGCAGGGCGAGCCAGTGCTGCCAGCTCTGGATGCCTGGAAAGCCCATCAGAATGAACTCAGACACCTGGAACCAAGAGCTGTTGGAATCGCTGATAGTCTGTATCATCTCTTGCTAATAATAAAAATGATTCTGTACTATTCCTGGTTATCTGTTTGACAGTGGTGCATCCATATTTACCAAGGGTGTTATCTTCAGGGATGATTTTGCTTCTGTTTCTTTTATTTATGTTGTCACTGACATTTAATTTTCTTGTAATGCAAGAATTCTCATAGGTGGCACATTACAGTGTTTATTCATCCTGTGACCGAAAATTCTATGGATCATGTTTTCCCTCTATTTCCTAATTGAGAAATAGAAAATTAAAAGAAATAAGAATTTTGTTTATGATCTTACCTGTAGTAGGTGGTTCACTCTATGCATAGTGGAAATAACTGGGCATCACAGTATGAAGGCTGTATTTTGAGTTGGCTACTGCTTCTTTTTCGGAAATCTAACATACAAACCCCAGTGGACACTTTAATGTCCAATTTTTTTTGCTAAATATTAGAATGCAGTTTATTTTAGAACATTAACATTTCTACTTACTTGTATGAGAAAGTTTATTAGCAGTATGTATATATGGACATATAATTAATCAAATACATATTTATCTCATGATAGAAATAAATGGGGTAACAGAGTCTGGATGTAGATTTAATAATTAAATTTTGTTTGTTTTTATTTTGGTTTTGCTGGGAATCTAATTTAGGAACTCCTACATGCTGGATGCTCTACCACTCAATATATCCAGAACAATTAACCATTAAAATATTTATTGTTCTGTAATGTACATTTACAAATGAAGAGGTATGCATATATGAGACATTAGATACATTTTAACAAGATGAATACACTTGCCTGACCAAGAAGCACAACAGCTTTGCTCATACTCCCTGACAGCCAGTTTCCTCTTTCTTCATGCTAAAGGAAGCCAAGAACTTAAAAGCTAATATTTTAACCAATCTTGCATTGTATACAAAGACATGTTTAAAAATCTAGGAAATAAACTAAACAGAATAATACACTTAATTTTAGCTGGAAAGCTGGCACAGAATACTTATTAAAGGTAATTAGTCATTTCACCCTCCCCAATAATAACAGTCAAAATTTTTTTTGGTTTTTGAACAGGGTTTCCCCCTCCCCTAGTAATAACAGTCAATATTTTTTTTTATTTTAGAGACAGGGTCCCACTATTTATACAGATGTTTTGGAACTCACTAGGTAGACCAGACTGGCCAGGAACTCATAGAGCTCCATCTGCCTCTGCTTCCTCAGTGATGGAATTAAGGCATGTGCCACTATCACTCACTCTGCATCTGACCCCCAAGAGGAGCAGACATGTAAGAGGTACCAGCCAGCCACGGGCTGAGCCACGTGGCGAGAAGATTAATAAAAATGGGTTAATTTAAAAAAAAAACTAGCTAATAATATACATAAGACATGGGCCAAACAGTATTAAAATATATAAGTGTGTGATTCATTTCTTTTAAAAGACAAAAGCCGCGGGCGCACAGACCAAATTCCAAACCACAGCCGCCGCACACGTGCGCCAGGTTACATGCCACCATACCCAGGAACAGTCAACACTTAATGCATGTGTTCATGCATCACAAGCAAGCTGGAATACCAACGAATCCATGAACATGTGTGAGTTGAGAATATGAAAAAAATTGTCTGAGTCTTTTTAGGAAAGTCCTAAACTGTTTACTCCTCCAGTTTTAGGGAGATAATTTAATATATCTCTACTCAGAAATCTTCCGTATGCACTGGAGATTGTGTTAAGCTAAAAAATTACATAACTTTTTTTATATGGCCATTACTCCAGGATTATCTCAGTACACATTCCCTTAGCAAACTGAAAGAGAACAATTAAAGTAATGTAAATGTAAAGGAGACAGGCAAACTCCAATTGACCAGGAAATTTAGTAAGAGATCGGAGACTTCTTCTTACATTATGCTCAGATTTTGTTGAATAAGTAAAATACTAAATAGAATATTATTTATGGTATGCCACTAGAAAATAGAAATTCAGTGACAGGTGGATTTATGAATAGCACTTTGTACAATAAAAGTTGATAATACACCGTTCAAAGCATGATAATTCACTACAACTGGCTCAGATATTTTCTATATACATAGCTCTTTTAAACATCAAGTGCTGCCAACATAGAAACAGGCTGTTAAATATTAAATATGCTTGCCTTAAAAAGTAGTGTACAGAATTTTTAAAATATGGTTATGGACTTATGATAAAAGCAAAATATGACATATTTGAATTTAATAAATGTTACTGAATCAACAACCCCAGACATGTTATAGGAAATCAAATACCCATTTTGAAACAATGTTGTATAATTGTAGCATTTGAAAATATCATGAGTACTACCTTTTTCTATGAATCTGTATAAATAAAGAATCAATCTGATTGCTAGTCAGTCAGAGCCTTGAGATTCTCTTGGCCACTATTTCTTGATCACTTCCTTCTCACTGACTCCTCTTGGTGACCTGTCAACTGCTGGGGATGGCCCCCAGGAACTGACCAAAGTAATACTTAATATAAATTAAATTATACTTTCCAATAAAAATGCAAAATGCTTTCAATATTATATATCCCTATTTTTTAATCAAAACCAGATTTCTATTAGCTAGGGGTCCATGAAGATAATAACTTAAAACATGAATATCTCACTGTTTCAACAATAACATGAAAAAGTCTGATGTTCATCATGTTCCTTTCCATCCTTGTAGATAATATGTTTGTGTCTTCATTTGAACATCCTCAATCTTTACAACCTATGTTTTTCCTTCATGGCAGTGGACTTACCTGAGTTGGCTTTACTGTCTAAGATGGATGAAACACAGATTGCCTAAGTTTGTTTCAAAACAAGAAAGCAAATTAAATTTGACTTCTGAAGAACAGGTTGACAGGCAAATGTCCAGGCTGTGATCAGCATTTCTTCTAGCTACATACTTGACCACGACTGATTTACAACTGGCTCCCACCATTTTCAATGATGCCTGTTTGTTTAGGAAATAGAGAGATTTTCATCATTATCATCATCATCAAGATTTTCATCATGAAAAGCTATACAGAAATGAAATCTGAAAATTGTAGGGAATAGTTTCTCCAAGGAAAGAGCATCTTTCTCAAGACTAACTTTGATCTAGGTGAATGAATGCAAATCTGCCTTTCTGAGAACAGACAGTTAGTTGGAAGACACTGAAAATGCAACCTGTGTCCTCTAACAAAGCAATGTATGCCCTATGCCTCACTTGTTGTTACATACCTAGGTTCTAATGGCTAAAAAAATGGGAGCTGAAAATAATCTGGTGTAGCTGTTCAGGGTGGTGATCCAAAAACATCAGAATTCTATTATATATTGTACTCACATGTGTATGGCCCTTCACATCTAAATCCCTTGGTGTCTGAAATATTGAACTAAGGCCTTAAAGAAAGTTGTGTTCTGCATCCCAGAGGATATAACAGAGCTTTAGAGACAAAAAGGCTGTTGTGAAAACAAGGTATTCCTATGGGAAGAGGACAAGGACATGGAGATTTCCATCCTACTGCTTCCTGAAGACAAATAAGTAAATGATTCTTTTATTTTATGTACATGTCAGTTTGTGAGTATCCACTATAGTGAATGTAATGAGAATAAGCGTGCTGTTTTTTTAATGATAATCATCATATTTACATGATTTCAGGATTCTATGGAAGGCCTGTAAATTACAAACTCAAAGAGTAAATGTTTAAATCTTTCACAAATGACTAACCTTTTTTAAAATTAGGAAAAGCTCTAAAAAAATTCCTCAGTAAAATTTTATTTAATCAATACCAGGGATTCTTCGGTCTGTCCTGAAGCTGAACTCTGCAGAAGCTGCATCTAAGGCCTTAAGTACCTGCACCTCTCACCTCATCCTAATTTTTTTCTTCTATATCAAATAAGGGATTACTGAATCTAAACAAAGTTTTTTGAAATATTCGGAAATGTTTCTATGAGCTGATTTTTATTTATTTTAAGTTGTTTATGATCTTTGTTAATCAACAAATCTCATATATCTATTTTTAGTAATATTAAGAATTTCTAACATTCAAATTACATTGAAAACAAAATATTTTGGTTATATATTTATCAGCATGTTTATGGTTCCAAAATTAATTGATGATTAGAAATTTTAAATTTGTTTATATTTCCATTACAGATGCATCCAGGAGATAAAAATTCCATCACAGAATAACCATTTATCACTTACTAATGAGAGCAATGTTTCTAATTAGGACACACAAGGCTTGTTTACTTTTCTTTTTTTCTAGCATTTGATTTTTTTATTTGTAGTAAGGTTGTATAGGATGATGATTTTTAATGCCATCATCATCAAAAAAAAAAAAACCCAAGAAATTTTTCAAGAAAAAGTGATGTCTTTTAAACACTGTAAAAAAGCCATATTACTTTATGATCAAGTAGGTAAGAACGCAATTTCCTTGGAGTTGGTATAAACATATGGTTGTAATAAAGATTAGTAAGAATACCACTTCTAGTCTAACCTTTCTAGCAACTGTGATTTTCTTTTTTCTTTCCTTTTTTTTTTTTTTTAATTTTCAGATCTCAAACTGTTCAGTAGTTGTGGTTTGCAACTTGGATGTTCTGTACTTTTTCTTTTTTAACGTCCACTAATGAGTTAGTACAGACTCTGCTTATATTTTGGGTTTGTGATACTTCACTCAGGAAGAAATTCTCTAATTCCATCTATTTGCCTGCAAATTTTTAGGATATTATTTTTTCTCACTGCTGAGTAGTACTCCATTGTGTACATGTACCACAGTTTGTTATTCCATTCTTCAGTTGAGGGGCATCTAGGTTGTTTCCATATTCTTGCTATTACAAATAATGCTACTATGAACATAGTTGAGCTAATGCTTTGGGGGGTATATGTCCAATAGTGGTAGTGCTGGATCATTGGGGTGATTGATTCTCAGTTTTTTGAGAAAGTACCATACTGCATACCATACCAGAGTATGGTTCTCAGTTTTTTAAGAAACTGTCATACCACAGTGTCTGAACAAGTTCACACTCCCACCAGCAATGGAGGAGTGTTCTCCTTGCTCTATATCCTCTCCAGCATAGGCTGTCATCTCTGCATTTTATCTTAGCCAATCTGACAGGTATAAGGTGGTGTCTCAAAGTTGTTTTGATTTTCATTTCTCTGATGGCTGAAGATATTGAATACCTTTTCAAGTGCTTTTCAGCCATTTGTAATTTTGCTGAGAATTCCCTTTTTAGTTCTGAACTCCATTTTTAATTGGGTTATTTGGGGTTTGGGGGCTCTAGCTTCTTGAGTTCTCTATACATTTTCGAGATCAATCCTCTGTCACTTTTAGGGTTGATGACAGTTTTGTCACTTTTAGGGTTGATGACAATTTTTTTCTCATTTTGTAGGCTGTCAATTTGTCTTATTGACTGCATCCTTGGCCTTACAGAAACTTCTCAGTTTTAGGAGGTCCCACTTATTGGTTGTTGTTCTTAGTGTCTGTGCTACAGATGTTATATTTAGGAAGTGGTCACTGGGACCAGTGCTTTGGAGGGTATTTCCCACTTTCTTTTCCAAAAAGGTCAGTGTAGCAGGTTTTATGTTGAGATATTTGAGCCACTTGGTTTTGAGTTTTGTGCAAGGTGATAGGATTGGCTCTATTTGTATTTTTCTACACATTGCCATCCAGTTATGGCAACACAATTTGTTAAAGATGCTATCTTTTTTTCACTGAATATTTTTGACCTCTTTGTCAAAAATCAGGTGTTCATAGGTGTGTTGGTTAATGTCTGGGTCTTCAATTCAATTCCATTGATCCATAAGTCTGTTTTTATGGCAGTACCAGGCTGGTTTTTTACTGTTGCTTTATACTTTAACTTGAAGTAGGGATGGTGATGTCTCCTGAGGTTCTTTTGTTGAGCAAAATTGTTTTGACAATCTTGGCATTCCTGTTGTTCCAAATGAAATTGAATATTGTTCTTTCAAGGTCCAAAAAATATTGTGTTGGAATTTTGATGAGAATTGCATTGAATCTGTAGATTGTTTTTGGTAAGATTGCCATTTTTACTATGTTGATCCTACTTATCTAGGAACATGGGAGATCTTTTCCTTTTCTGATATCCTCTTCACTGTCTTTCTTCAGTGATTTAAAGTTTTTTGTTAAACAGATCTGTTACTTCTTGGGTTATAGTTACACTGAGGTATTTAATGCTATTTGCAGCTATTATAAAGGGTCATTGTTTCCCTTATTTCCTTTTCAGCCCTTTTATCTTTAGTGTATAGGAGAGCTACTGATTTTTTTTTTAGTTAATCTTGTATCCTTTTACATTGTTGAAGGTGTTCCCTGGTAGAATTTTGTGGGTCACTTATGTATACAATCATGTCATCTGCAAAAAGAGAGAGTTTCACTTCTTTTCCAATTTGTATATCCTTAATCTCGTTTTGTTCCTTTATTGCTTTAGCTAAAACTTTGAGAACAATATTGGGTAAATAAGGGGAGAGGGGACAGCCTTGTCTAGTTCCTGATTTTAGTGGAATTGCTTTGAGTTTTTCTTCACTTAGTTTGATGTTGGCCTTCAGCTTCTTGTAAATCACCTTTATTATATTTAGGTATTTTCACTGTATTCCTGATCACCCCAAGACATTTATCAAAAAAACTGTTGCATTCTGTCAAAGGCTTTTTCAACATTTTAGGAGATGATCATGTGGTTTTTTCCTTCAATTTGTTTATATGATGGATGATAATTATAGTTTTTTGTATGTTGACCATGCCTGCATTTTTGGGATAAAGCCTACTTGATTGTGTTGGATGACTTTTTTTTTTCTGTACGCTGTTGTATTTAGTTTGCCAGCATTTTGTTGAATGTTTTTCATCAATGTTAATGAGGGGATTTGTCTATAATTCTTTGTCTTTGTTTCATCTTTGAGTGGCTTGTGTATCAGGGTGATTGTGGTCTCATAAAAAGTTTGGCAGTGCTCCGTCAGTTTCTACTGGATGAAACAGCTTGTTGAGTATTGGTATTAGTTCTTCTTTGAATGTCTGGTAGAATTCTTTAGAGATCCTATCTGGACCTGGACTTTTTTTTATCTGGGAGACTTTTGATAATAGCTTCAATTTCCTTTGGGATTATAGATCTATTTAGGTCTTTAATCTGATCTTGATTAAATTTTGGTAATTGGTACTTGTCCAGAAAGCTGTCCATTTCTTTTAGGTTTTCTATTTTAGTAGAATATAGATTGTCAATGTATGATCTGATAATTCTCTGGATGGCTGAGTGTCTGTTGTTATGTCTCCCTTTTCATTTCTGATTTTGTTAATTTGGATTCTCCTGGATTCTCTATCTCTCTCTTCCTCCCTCTTTCCCTCCCTCCCTCCCTCTCTCTTTCTCTCTGTCTTTTGAATAGTTTGGATAAGAGTTTGTCTATCTTGTTTACTTTCTCAAAGAAGCAACTCTTTGATTCATTGATTCTTTTTATTGTTCTCTTGGTTTCTATTGTACTGATTTCAGCCCTAAGTTTGATTATTTCCTGCCTTCTACTCCTAGATGAGTTCACTTCAAATTGTTCTAAAGCCTTCAGCTGAGTTGTTACGTCTCTTGTGGTAGATTTCTCTTGGTTTTTTATATAGGCATCTAGTGCTATGAATTTTCCTCTGAAGACTGCTTTCATTGTGTCCTCTAAGTCTGGGTATGTTGTGGATTCATTTTTATTAAATTCTAGAAATTCTTTTATTTCTTTCTTAACTTTTTTCTTGACCCAGAGGTGGTTCAAAGATGTTCAGTTTCCATGAATTGGCAGGCTTTCTGTGATTTTTGTTGTTGTTGCATTCTAACTGTAGACAGTCATGGTCTGATACGATATATGGGAATATTCCCATTTTTTTTATCTATTGATATTTGCTTTATGACCAAGTATGTGGTCAATTTTAGAGAAAGTTCTGTGGGGTATTGAGAAATATGTATATTCCTTTTTGTTTGGGAGAAAGCTTCTGTAAATATGTATTAAGTCCATTTGCGTCATAACATCTGTTATACTGCTTATTTTTCTGCTGAGTCTCTGTCTGGTTGACCTATCCAAGGTTGAAAGTGGGGTATTGAGTTCTCCCACTATTAGAGTGTGACATTTGATGTGGGATTTAAGCTTTAGTAGTGTTTCTTTTACATATGTTTGTGCCTTTATATTAGGGGCAAAAGTATTCAAGATTGAGCTCTCACCTTGGTGGATTTTTTCTGACATGAAAAAGTAACATCAGTCCTGGTCTCTTTTGTATGATTTTAGTTTGAAGTCTACTTTGTTAGATATTAGGATAGTAACACCAGCTTGTTTCTTGGAACCATTTGATTGGCAAATCTTTTCCTAACCCTTTACTCTGAGCCTGTCTTTATATTTGAAGTTGAGGTATGTTTCTTGTATACAGCAGAAAGATGGCTTCTGATTTTTATCCATTTGTTAGAGTGTGTCTTTTTATATGTGAATTGAGTCTATTGATATTAAGAGATATTAATAACCACTGATTGTTATTTTCTGTTATTTTTGGTGGTAGCTTGTATGTATTTACTTTATTTCGGCTTTTCTTCTATGGAATTGTTGATTGTTTGTGGTTTCATGAGTGTATCTGGGTTCCTTATGTTGGAGTTTTTCCTCTTTTTTTAGGGCTTTTTGTAGGGCTGGATTCCTGGATAGGTATTGTTTAAATCTGATTTTTGTCATGAAATATTTTGCTTACTCCATCTATAGTAACTGATAGTTTTACTGGGTATAGTATTCTAGGTTGGCAGTTATGATCTTTTAGTATTTGTATAAGTTCTCACCAGGATCTTCTTTCTTTCATTGTTTCCATTGAATAGTCTGGTGTTATTCTGATGGATCTACCTTTATGGGTAATTTGGCTCTTTTCATTTGCAGCTCTTACTATTTCTTTCTTTGTTCTGTATGTTTTGTGGCTTGATTATTACGTGGCGAGCAGACTTTCTGGGGGTCTAATCAATTTGGTGTTCTTTAAGTGTCTTGAATCCTTGTAGGCATTTCCTTCTTTAAGTTGGGAAAATTTTTCTTCTATAATTTTATTGAATATGTTATCTGCACCTTTGAGCTGGTAGTCTTCTTCTTCTATTCCTATCATGGTGTCCCAAATTTCCTGGATGTTTTGTTTTATGGCTTTTATGGATTTAGTTTATTTATTTATTTATTTATTTATTTATTTATTTATTTGACTGATTCATCTATTTCCACTATTGTATCTTCCACTCCTGAGATTCTCTCTTGCATCTCTTGGATTCTGTGGCTTATTCTTTTATCTGTAGTTTCAATTCATTTCCTCAGGTTTTCTATTTTTAATTTCACCTCCTTTTGTACCTTCTTTATTGCTTCTATTTCCATTTTTAGTTTCTGGAATGTTTCTTTCATTTTTTGGTTTTCCTTTCCTTGGTTTTTCTTTCAAGGAATTGTTCATGTCTTCCATTTTTTTTTGTTTGTATTTTCTTCTATTTCTTTAAGGGAGTTTTTTATATCCTCTTTTAAGGTTCTATAATCTTCATAATTGCTCTGTTCAGGTCTTAGTGTTGTAGAACCACCAGCTTCTTCTAGTGTTGCCTTGTTGTTCTTTATATTATTATATGTATTCTTGTCAGGCCATTGCTAACTTGGTTCACTTTTAGTCAGCTCTTAGTCAATTGTGAGTCCAGAGGTTGTGTCTCCATTCTGCTCTGGACACAGGGTGTACACAGTTGCTCTCTCTGCTCTGGACATGGGGTCTGCATGATCTCTAAATCTGGTCCCTTACTCAGCTCTGTACACAGGGTCTGCATGGTTTGAAGATGTCCATCTGTGATGATGCAGCTTGCTTTAGAGGTGAGGTTTGTTGATTTGATGTCCTTCCTGCTATTTGTTTCTGAAGTTTGCTGGGGGAGGTTTCTTCCTGCTTTGTTTGTTTTAGGGCAGGACTGCATGTGTGGGCAGAGCTGGGGCTGTGTCCCTGCTTTGGAAGGAGGTCTCTGGGTGGACTAGGAGTTGTAATTTGTTCTCTTCTTACTCTGCTCTTGACATGGGGTCTGTACAGTCTGAAGATGTCTGTCTGTGATCTCTAATTAACTTTCTAACTACTTGTATTACCAGCCGAAAACTATCTTTTGATGTCTCTCAGACTTGTACACTTTATTCCTCTCAATAAGTTTCTTCTGTGAATCTATAACTAGGAAAACTATAACTATCTCATCTTCAACTTCCTCAGAGACCTGAGAAGTAAATACTAAGTAAACAGGATTTACATGCAAGGGACTTCTAAAAAATGTGAAAAATTACAGAATATCTGGTTGCCTAGACAGTCACTCAAAGTTTGTCTGCAGAGTTGAGGTATCCTTCTTTGACCTACAGACCTAGCATAACTGAAAGTCTTCTCTGTGAAGCAGGATATTATTAAAGACTTTTCTACCATGTACTGGCAAGGTTAGATTGTTCTGTCTTGTGTATCCTGCTTTTCCATTTTGGACTTCGTACTGTCAGCAATCAAGGCAAGAGCACTTTCTTGTCTAGTTGCTAACTTTTGCCACAAAGAACATCAATTCCATACAGAGTTTCTTCAAAGCCCATCATCTTCTCTGAAGTAGATTGGTGCTGCCAGAAGCAGACATGTCTCATTGTCACAAAGATTAAAAAAAAAACCCTATGTTACTAAAATATCTTAGATGTCATATTCTGAAGTATTTGAAGATGGCCTATCTAAAATATATCTCTTTTTGACCTTGAAAACATATCTAATATGACTATAAGTTTAATTGTAATGTCTAACTACTAACTTGCATTTCTTCTATCTTAGTTAGTTGGTAATAACTTTCAATTACTAGCAATTTGCATTACATTGTTAGATGAATTGTATAGATACAATAGCTTGAAGAAGATTAGAAATATATATACAATAACAGAAGTAATCTCCTTTGTGTTGATACACACAATTGATATACAATATACAAAATCTAATAAAATGTGAAATATTTAGAACTAGTGATTGCTTTTTAAAAGTAGATTCAATATTCTACCCTTATATCCTTTTTAATTCATATTCCCTTTTTTCAAAATAGATTTAAAAATCTACCATTTTATCCTATTGTATCTGTATCCCCTTTTTTCATTCAAGAGCCCTGAATCTAATCTTTCTTGTTTAGCTTTTTTTCTAACCATAACCAATAAAAGTTTGTAACAAATCACCCTAAATAATGGCAATTATCCACAACCCATTGAAAGATCAAAAACCAACAACTCCACCTCTTGGGAATGTGGGTATCATGTTCTTAAATTTATTTCCTACTGTCTAGGGGTGACAACATCTTCAGGGGATCCTGAAAAGAAAATTTTAGTTAATTGTCAGGTCCTGGAATAAGTAGTTTTATTAATGTTGTCCAGGCTCAGCATAATGGGATAGGGCAGGGCTTGTCTCAAGTGTTGGCTAGAGTAGACTATGGTGCTGGTTCATCTCAGCTAGCCACCTCAAAATTGTCCTGAGTAGTTTGTACTTCAAGGACGGTCTCTGGTTGATGTTTGTCAGCCTATTTACATTGTCATAGTGTGGTTTTTAGTATTTTGAGAAAAATGTTCTATAAAAATCTGTTACACCCATTTGATTTTTTATTTCATTTTGTGCTATATTTTCTTTATTTTGTTGTTGCCTGGATGACCTATTTCTGGTAAATATATATAGTATTAAAATCATCAGATATCACTTTATTGGGGTCAACCTGTGATTTTATGTCTCATAGTGGATTTTTTATGAAATTAGGTGGTCATGTTTGATACATGATGTTTAGAATTGTAATATATTCCTAGTATTTTTTTTCTTTACTGAGCATGAAATTATTCTTTCCTATATTTTTCTGAGTAGTCTTGACTTAAAGTTTATTTTGCTAAATGTTAGAGTAGATATACTATCCTGTTTCTTTTTCTCATTTGCTTAAAATACCTTTTCCATATTTTCCCCAAAATGGTGTCTCTCATTGGTGGTAAGATGTCTTTTCTGAAGGCAGAAAAAAAGTGGATCCTGTTTTCTAATCTAATGTTTGTGTCTTTTCATTGGGAAAATTGAGACTGTTATTATTGTAAGTTAGTATTGAATGTTGTTTATGAATTCTTGTTATTTTGTGGTAGTTAACCAAGAAGGGTTATTCTGGGACTACATATCTCCTGTGCCTTCATTGGAGATATTTAATCGTCTCTTCAGAAAGAGGTATGCCTTCAGGATTTCTCTGTAGGGATGGCTTGTGAATATAAATTCCTTAAATTTATAGAAAAATAAATACTTAACAGCATCAGTTTAAGAAAGGAAGTGTTTAATTTAGGTTTCAGGTCTTTGAATCAGGGAAGACATAACATCTGCAGTATGAGGAAGCTGGTTACGTGACACACACAATGAGGAAACAAAAAGAGATAAATACTTATTCTCAGCTAGTGTTCTCTTAATGAGATTCGGGATGTGAGCCCATGGAGTGATACCACATACATATGCTGTATCTCCCTCCTCAGTTAGCTCATTCCTGAGATTCCACACATATGTCTTCAGAGACTCATCTCTGCAGTGATTCAGACAGATGATGATTAGTAATAAGCATCACAGTCTACATTGCCTTCAAGCCCTGATATTCTGCCTTCACTTAACCCATACAATTTGTAAGGCTTCCACAGAACTTTTTTCTTCTTTCTATTTATACAATTCTACTTGTACATGTATACTGTGCTAGAAGCTGTGAGTATATAAACAGCAGGTGACAACTAGTATCTAACACATACACATGTACACACAAACACACACATACACACTGCATGTGAACCCACTCTGATGAGGGGCAACACTTGGCAAACTCATGGGATGACTTAACTATAAACAACTTTTTGCTTTTGTCTGTAATTTTTCTCATGTGCCACTGCATTACTTTCCTGAAAACAGCTATAGGTATTCTCCCCACTGCTTGTGTATTTATCTTGTAAAAATATTTTATCTTTTGGGCACACATATAACTGTGGATGGTCAGGAAGATGATTTCTGTTTAGTCTGTATAATTCTAATGAATAGAAATAGTGCCGTATATGTTTTATTACTCAGAATGACATAGGAAAGTAAAAATAGTCTCAGACACAAAAAAACAGCTCATTTTAAACTTTAGAGCAAATCCAAAACAGACTAGCTTCCCCTGGAGGGAATACTCAAAGAAAAGTTTCCAAGTGCTTTTTAAACCAAAGTCAGGCTGACAACATTAAGACAATTTCCTGGAGGAGATGCTTTACTGCACATACTCCCAATAAATAATACAAAGCTCAAGGTTCAGCCAACTAATTTTTTTAATTGCTTAGGTCCTGAATTTCAATGTTATTTTCTATCTGGGAATTTTAATCACTCAAGTTATGTGAAAGGCCAGGTATTACTCACTGGCTGGTCAATGTGACATCTCTAGCCTGAGAGAAATTTTGTGGCATAACAGGTGGGACCCTGAAAATGTAACATATAATTGTCCAGATTTTGGTTGTGAAGGGGAGCTGTGCAGAGCTATGTAGAAAGCTGTTGTGTAAAGAACTGTGCAGTGTGTATGTGTGTATTTGTGTGTACATGTGTATGTGCTAAAAGGAAATGTTAGCTGAGTGTATAGAGAGAGAATTGTGAGAGATGGAGAAATGTGAGATAAGTGTGAAAATAGATACAAGTGTGTGGAGAATTATAACTGTGAAGACAAAGAAGATGAAGCTTATTTAAAAAGTGAAGTAAATGTATGTAGAGGTGAGTGGCTGTATAGGAGAGTGATGTACCATTGTAAAGAGAAATGTGCAGCAATGTGGAGGCAGAGAGGAGTGGCTGTGTAGGAGAGTGATGTACCGTTATAAAGAGAAATATGCAGCAATGTGGAGGATTTTGAAGGTATAATAAAAGAGAAAGTTATCATCAGGTTGCCTGTGTGTCTTCTTCTTACACCTCAGATTTTTTTTTTTTTTAAAAAAAAAAAGCAACAACAACAACAAAAAGCTTATCCCTTTATCCCTTGATGTATTCATGGCTTGTTTGGATGTTTTTGCATACTCTGGAGGCAGTGTTGGAAGAGGCTCTCCAAAGGCCATTGATAATTCTGACCCATACAATTTGTAAGGCTTCCGCAGAACTTTTTTCTTCTTTCTATTTATGCAATTCTACTTGTACATGTATACTGTGCTAGAAGCTGTCAGTATATAAACAGCAGGTGACAACTAGTATCTAACAGGTGAACCCACTCTGATAAGGGGCAACACTCAGCTGTTTGTGTTTGTTCTTTTGGAATTCATCTAAGGGTTCCATTCATCTTCTCTTTGATTTTTTAATATTTTAAACATACTCATAATGCTTATTTTGAATTTTTCAGATTCTATCTAAACTCCCTCTTGTAGGAGGACATCACTGTGAGACTAAGTAGTTTATGGAAACGACGTCTTGATTTTTCTTGTCTCCTATGCTGTTGCATTGGAGCATGTACAGAATTTTGGTTGGATTTTTACAACTTATTTATTCAGTGGAAGAGCTTTTAGTGTTTAAGTTGAAGTAGGTTATATTAGATTTAAGGTGCCATTTTTATATATTTTTATTTAATAATTTTTATTCATTTTCCATACTAACCCTCCAGCTTCCCCACTCCTGCCAGATTTCACCCTCAACCCACTCCCATTATCTCCTCCAAAAGGATAAGAATGCCTCCCATGGGAGTCATCAAAGCCTGGTATATTCAGTTGAGGCAGGTCCAAGTCCCTCCCCCATTCATCAAGGCTGTGTAAGGCATCTCTCTGGAGGTAATAGGCTCCAAAAATACAGTTCAAGCACCAGGAATAGATCTAATCCCATTGTCAGAGGCTTCTTAAAAAGACCAAGCTACATAACTGTCTTCCATATGCAAAAGGCCTGGGTAGTCAGGTCCCATGTAGGCTCTACAGCTGTCAGTCTAAAGTTTCTGTGTTCCTATGAACTTGGTTCAGTTGTCTCTGTAGATTTCTCCATCATAATATTGACATCCTTTGTTCAAATTATCCCTCTCTTCTCTTTTTGACTGCATATCAGAGCTTGTCCTGGTGCTTGACTGTGTATTTCTGCATCTGTTTCCATCAGTTACTAAATGGAGGCTCTATAATGACAATTAGGGTATTCACCAATCTGATTACTATGGTAGGCCAGCTCAAAGCACCCTGTCCACTATTGCTAATAGCCTAAGCTGGGGTCATCTTTGTGGATTCTTGGTAACTTGCCTAGCACCATGTTTCTCCCTAACCCCATGATGTCTCTCTCTATTAAGATAATCTCTTTCATTGCTCTTCCACTCCATCCCTGTTCTGCCCCAACCATCCCATTCCCTGATGGTCTAAGCCCTCCCTGCTCCTTCCTTCCTATTGTCCCCTCTCCCCCAGTTTACTCAGGATATCTCATCTATTTCCTGTTCTCAGGGTGACCCATGTGTCTCTCTCAGGGCCTTCCTTGTTACCTAGCTTATTCTCTGGATCTGTGGGCTGTCGTCTGGTTATCTTTTGCTTTACATGTAGTATCCACTCATGTTTATCTATCTATGTCTGGGTTACCTTTACTCAAGATGACCTTTTCTTGTCTTTTCCATTTGCCTACAAATTGTATGATGTCATTGTTTTTAACTGCTGAATAATACTCCTTTGTGTATATATAGTACATTTTCTTTATTCTTTAGTTGATGGGCATCTAGGTTGCTTCCAGGTTCTGGCTTTTATGAGCAATATGGCTATGAATAGAGTTTAACAAGTGTTCTTGTGGTATGACTGAGCATCATGTGGTCCAATCAGTACTCTTGGACCAATTTGAGCTGGCAAATTTTGTGTCTCAAGGAGCCAGTGAGTGTTGCATTAGTTTCTGGCCCAGACTATCCCCAAGGTCTGGACCTGCTTGAAGCTGCTTAGTGCTGCTTAGCCCTGAGGTCTGGATCAGGAGTCCCAAAGACCCAAAGTAGCATGCAGAAACTTATATTGATTACAAACCGTTTAGCTATGGCTAAGACTTTTTGCTCAATAGCTCTCCCACTTTAATTCAAACCATTTCCATTAATGTGTCTTGCCACATGGTCCATGGCTTACCTGCATTCTTTTACATCTTCCTCCTTAGCAGCAACTCACAGTATCTCTCTCTGACTCTGCTCTTCTTTGTTGTATGAATTCTGGTTGTAATAAATGAAACTCAGAGACAGATATTGTGGAAAGGCTGGAATATCAAAGAGAGGAAACAGAGCACAGTCAAATTTCACCCAGCTATCTTCCAGTTTACTCAGCCTCACTCTTCATCACTTCTACTGCATCATCTGTTTTCCTGTGGCTGCCTTAAATACCTTCCAGTTGTTTCACCTCCAGGTTAAGACTAAAGGTGTGAGTTACTACTATTTGGTTGTTAGCCTTGAACTCACAGAAACACAAAAATGTCTCTATCTCTGGAGTTGTGGAATTAAAGGCATGACACTACCACTGCCTGCCTGGGAGCCTGGAACTTCCTCTGTAAACCAAGCTGACCTCAAACTCTGATCTGCTGGGATTAAAGGCATAGGTCACCACTCTCAGTCTTTTCACGTGATGGGATTAAAAGTGTGCCCCTCAACTGAAGAATGGATTAACAAGCTGTGGTACATCTACACAATGGAGTAGTACTCAGCAGTAAGAAAAAATGATATTCTACAATTTGCAGGCAAATGGGTGGATATGGAGAATATCCTCCTGAGCAAGGTTTCACAATCCCAGGAAGATAAGCAGGGTATGTATTCACCCATTAGTGGGTTTTAAACAAAAAGCAAAGCATGTCTAAGCTGCAAACCACAAACACTGAACAGCTTGAGATCTGAAGCACTTTGAACTGGTACTTTGGAGCCCATTCCCTCCAGAGGAACACTTGAGCTAGTCTTGATTTGGGAATGAGAAAAGTGGATTTGCCTGGAGTGGATGCTGAACTAAGCCACCTTGGGAGCTTGGGACCTTCTGTCCTTGCTGGGGAGGAGATAAGGAGATGGGGAGAAGAGAGAGTGACTGGGAGGGATGGGAGGGGAAATGGCATTTGAACAAGGAGATACATGGATAAAAAATGAGACTTTATTAATAATAAAAGAATGAGAAAAAAAGGTGTGAGCTACCACTCTCTGATCCTCCTGGATTGACTGTGAGTGGAACTCTTCTTTGATATTCCAGATTGGTTTTATTAAATATATAACATATCACCATACTTCTTTGCCTTTATCTATGCTTGGATTTCCCCATCTACTCCTAAGATGCTTTTCCATAGGCCAAACCAATACTTTTATCAACCAATGATATTTACAGCTTACAGAAAGACATGCCACATCACTTCCAATTTTCTGTCTAATCAGAAAGGAAGATTTCAATCAACATAGCAAAACAGCTATCAAAAAATTTACAGTTATAATATCTAGCCTATTTGTAGTTAGTAAAATTAAAGAAAATATTCTATCATCTTCCTTATCCTTGTGCATCCAAAATTTCATATCTAATTCACCTATTACTCTAACTAAAGAAAACTATAATTATAACTATCTAATCTTCAACTACATCAAAGATCACAGAAGGATATAATATTACCTGAGTAAACAGAAAGTACATTGTAAGCAACTTCCATATTTTAAACTGATGAAGAAATCTGGCTACCTAGACAGTCACTCTGAGTTCCTCTGTAACATTAGGGCATCCATTTTCAGCCTGCAGACCTAGAGTCCCTGGCATACCTTTCACTAAAGCAGGAAATTGGAAGGACCATTCCATCCATTCTAGCAAAGTTTATCACTCACTTCTCCCTGTGTCCTGAAGAATGTCTGGTTATTTTCTCTGTAACTCAGGAACCTGAAGGATCATCTCAGCTTGTTCTGCCAAAGTTCAGAGGTCATTTTCCTATGAGTACTGCCTGTCCAGTTTATATAGCATACTGACAGGCACTTGAGGCAAGAACAGGCTCTTGTTCAGTGACTAACATTTGCCACAAAGAAAGTAAATTTCCCATGAAGTTTTCCTAATGCCCATCATTCTCTTAAAGTATTGGTACATTCAGGATCAGACATGTCTCACTGTCCAGTAAAGTCTTATACAGCAACTATGGAATGCAGTATGGTGGTTCCTTAGAAAACTGAGAATCAACCTCCCCAAGGATCCTAGCAATAGCACTATTGGGCATATACCCAAAGGATGCATATTCATACACCAAAGCCATTAGATCAACTATTTTCATTAGCAGCATTATTCATGATAGCAAGAAACTGGAAGCAACCTAGATGTCCCTTGACTAAAGAATGGATAACAAACTGTGATACATCTGCACAATGGAGTACTAATCAACAGTAAGAAAAAATGATATACTAAAATTTGCAGGCAAATGGATGGATTTGGAGAATATCCTCCTGAGTGAGGTATCACAAGCCTGGAAAGATGGGCACGGGATGTATTCACGCATAAGTGGACTTTAGACAAAAAGCAAATATACTCAAGCTGCAAACTACAACCCCTGAACAGCGTGGGATCAGAAGAAACTTAAGAGAAACATCCAGGGAGTCCCCTAGGAAGAGAAAATAGAGAAGATCTCATTAGCTAATTGGCAGCATAAGGGGTTGTAACCAAGAAGAGGTGGGAACAAATCATGAGAGGACATGACTGAGTGAGAGGAGCAACAAATAGGGAGAAAAAAAAAGAGATGGAGAGCTTAATAGAGGAAGCCAATGTGTGGCTGGAAAGAGACCAGTTGGCTGGGACTCCAAGCAATAGTGGAGGGGGTGCCTAGACAGGACTTCCCCTATAATCAAATGAATAACCAACCACCCTAAGTGTTATCATAGAACCTACATCCGAAAGTGAATATGGGTGGAGACAGAGATCCATGGTTGAACACTGGGCAGAACTCCTGATCCTTCTGAGAGTGGGGAAGAGAGTCTGAGAAAGGGAATAGGAATTATGAGGAAAATTCCCACAGTTATAACTGGCTGGAGCTCTGGGGAGCTTACTGACCAAGAACAGCCATTGAGGAACCATCGGGAAAAGAAGCTAGACCCTGCAAGGGTAGGCAACTGTTGATTGACATGGGCAGTATGTGGAGCCTCAAGGAATGAAATCATACTGTGTTTCTGTGCATGGGCTGACACCTCTGAGCCCATTCCCTTCAGTGGCACACCTAACCCAGTCTTGATAGTAGGATGATGAAATCGAACTTGCCTGGAGTGGATGTGCCTTGCTGAGCTGACCCACCTTGGGACTTCTTTCCTTTTGGAGGAAGGGATGGACTAATGGGAAGGGGGTAGGCTGAAGGCTGACTGGGAAGAATTGGGAGGAGGGAAGGGAGGGAGAGCAAGAGGATACATGGATAAAAAGCCTTTATTTTATAAATAAAAAGTTTTAAAAGTATAACTTTTTAAAATATTTTAAATGCCATATTTTGTAGGTCTTTGGAGTGTTTGAAGATTACCTAGTTAATTGAAATATATCTTTGTATATCTAAAAAACCTAACTAACATGACTATAAATTTAATTATCATAAATGATTAACTATTATTCTGCTTTTCTTAATTATACATTATAATTTTAAAGGAATTGCATGAGCATAATATCTTAAACAAAATATACATACAGCATAACAAACTTGAGCTTAAATTTGTATCAATAAACCAAAATCTATACCAATGTAGACTATTTTGAGATTAACAATTTTTTAATCAATATAGAATTCATAATCTATGTTTTTAATCATTTCTATATCATATCCCCCATTTTTCTCTAAAAGGAGATTGACTATAACCATTAATCACTTACAATGAAAACAAACACTTATAAACAACATTTTGAGAATTTGAGCATAGCTTTCCATAAACTACTCTCTGTTGATTGGGAGCACTGGTAATCTTAAGGGAATCTTGAGGCTGGATCATCTTAGTTAGCAGGATTGAAGCTGATATGGCCATCTCTTCCCATCAGAAATTTTTCAGGGGATCTTTCTTGATCGGGCCTTATTTTCTTTAACTGGGAATAAATACACAGCTTCTCATTTTCTATGGAAATAAAAAGAAAACCTCTTCTCCAAAGTAGCATATCTTTCCATTTCAATTTTAAAGACAACTCATTTACAAAATACATGGGTTGGATTAATCCGGCAGCATTTATAATTGAGTGACATTTAGCAGCTCTTACTATTTCCTTTTCAGTCAAAAAATTAAAGAAAAGACAATAACATACATTATCCAGACACTTTGTAGCTTTCATCTTTACATGGCTTATTTTTATTTTGCTCTATTTCTTTTTTTAAGGACTTTCTCTATTCTTTTTCTTTTTTTTTTTTTTATCTTTCAAGCCTACCTATACTTTTAAACATGCTGTATACAATTTAGAGGGTTTTTTTAGTCTGTCTTTACTGTATATATATCTCTTACCTTTTTTTCAGTTTCTGCCCACATCTTTAATAGGCCAAGATGTGGCTAGGATTAAAGGCTTGAGTAGGTTTGTTGGCAGGCTCCATACAGTTGCTAGTCTAGCTTCATAGCTTTTGTAGCAGAAGTACTGGCAGGAGCCACAATGTTAGAGTCCTTATTAACACCAAGTAAAACACTAATGCCCACTACTCATAAACTCTAAGTATTTGGCATCAGAAGTCACTTTTTTTCTGCTAAAGCCGAGTCAGGAAGCCTCTCTTTCCAAAAGCTAGTCCTCTGATCACCTTCAGCAAACAGGGCTAAGCCAAGAAAATGCTGCTACTAAGAAGCCATCTTTGACTCTGTTCCCTTTTTGTTTGTAAGAACAGTAACCTTAAATATGTCAAAAGCAGCTTGTGCTTGTACTGAGTCCTCTGTGAGACTTCAGAAACTGGACTTGGTAAAGTTAAAGTGTACTCTGAAAGCCTGAAATTTTATAGCTCAAGCCCACAAACCATGCTACGGTGTCTCTGTAACATGGCCCACTAGAGAGACACCTCAGAAGCTGTGTTTTATTCTGTTTCTGTGCTCTAGAACCCTTTTTAAGATATCTCAAGCTTTATGAGAGTTTTTGTGCATGTTTGTGACTTCTGTCCTGTGGTAATGTAACATGACTGGAGCTATTTCCAATGATTCCATTTGGTCAGGGCAAACATCACTATTTATTTCATATGAATAGCCACACTGTATTACCATCTTAGAAATTAGCAAACATACATTGTACAAGAAAAACAAAATTAATATCTTTTAGCTGAATGATTGAAACAAACCTATAGTTCAGAGAATGAATGCTCTAATCAATTAGTATATGCTCAAATCCTCTCTCCATGCATCTCCTCCTAACAACAAAACATGCTGGCACTACGTTTCCTCCCTCCTTACCCTGAGTAATGACTATTTTCTGGATATCAAAACAGTGAGCTGAGTGCCACCTGGTCCAGAAAAAGGGGCTTGGTCAAAAACCATCTGATGCTTCTATTTGTGTGTTTGTGCATCCTAAGGGTACACATCACAGTCCCTTGATAGTTTCACATTTGAAATGACTGAACCTTAAAGGGAAAATTCAATGTTATATTTAGGGACTTTAGAGTGAAAAGTGCCTGTATAAGGATCAACACATGCTGCATAGAAGGACCAAGAGAGGGTTACTTCCATTCTTACCACATTTATGATGCTCATAAACAACTGGATATTTTCGTATTAATATATCAATCTGTACACATGCATCAAATTATATGAGTTAAAAGCCATAATTAATGTTATTTTACAGCTGTTCTTTGAACCAAAGAAACACAAGTATTAATTTACATAAAATGTCTCAGACTCACAAAATTACATTTTTATTTATTCATAAGTGGTTTCACATGCTCATTTAAAATGAATTCCTTTTTTAGGATTAAAGTAACATTTTTTATCCATGTATCCATTTGTTGAGACTCCCTTCCCCTTCCCACTTCTCCCAGTCACTCACTCTTCTCTCCATCACTTTATCTCCTCCCCAGCAAGGGCAGGAAGTCCCATGGTCCCAAGGTGGCTTAGTTCAGCATCCACTCCAGGCAAGTTCAATTTCTCACCCCAAACATCAAGACTGGGTCAGATGTTCCTCTGGAGGGAATGGGTACCAAGGTGCCAGTCCAAGATGTTTCAGATCCCAAACTCTTCAGTGGCTGTGCTTTGCAGCTTGGACATGCTTAGCTTATTGTTTAAAGTCCACTATTGAGTGAGAACATCCACTGCTTATTTTTGGGTTTGTAATACCTCACTTAGGAGGATATTCTTCAAATCCATCCATTTGCCTGCAAATTTTAGGATATCATTTTTTTTCTATTGATGGGTAGTACTCCATTGTGTAGACATACCACGGTTTGTTAATCCATTCTTCAGTTGAGGAACATCTAGATTGTTTCTAGGTTCTTGCTATTACAAAAAAAATGCTACTATGAACATAGTTCAGCTAATGCTGTTGGGGTGTGAATGTGCATCTTTAGGGTATATGCCCAATAGTGGTATTGCTGGGTCCTTGGGGAGATTGATTCTCAGTATTTTCTGAGAAACCACCATACTGCATTCCAGAGTGGCTGAACCGGCTTGCACTCGCATCAAAAATGAAGGAGTGTTTCCATTGCTCTGCAACCTCTCCAGCATAGGCTGTCATCTGAGTCTTTTATCTTAGACAGGTGTAAGGTAGTATCTCAAAGTTGTTTTGATTTGCGTTTCTCTGATGACTAAAGATGTCCAGCACTTTATCAAGTACCTTTCAGCCATTTGTAATTCTTCTGCTGAGAATTCCCTTTTTAGTTCTGAACCCCACTTTTTGATTGGGTCATCCAAGGTTTTGGGCTCTGGTTTCTTGATTTCTCTATATATTTTAGAGATCATTAGTCTGTCACCTGTAGGAATGATCAAAACCTTTTCCCATTGTGTAGGCTGTCCTTTTGTCTTATTGGCTTTACAGAAGCTTCTCAGTTTCAGGAGGTCCCTCTTATTGATTGTTGTTCTTAGTGTCTGTACCACTGGTGTTATATTTAAGAAGTGGTAACCTGTGCCAACTTGTTGAAGGGTATTTCTCACTTTCTTTTCTATCAAGTTCAGTGTGGCTGGGTTTATGTTTAGGTCTTTGATCTGATAGGATTTGAGTTTTGTGCAGGTGATAGGTTTGGATCTATTTGTATTTTCTACACACTGCCATTCAGCTATGCCAACACCATTTCTTAAAGATGCTAACTTTTTTCCATTGAATATTTTGGACCTCTTTGTCAAAGATCAGGTGCTCATAGGTTTCTAGGTTAATATCGAGATCTTCAGTTCAATTCCATTGATCTACAAGTCTGTTTTCATGTCAGTACCAGGCTGTTTTTATTACTGTAGCTCTATATTATAACTTGAAGTCAGGAATGGTGATACCTCCTGAGGTTCTTTTGTTGAGTAAAATTGTTTTGACAATCCTGGATTTCTTGTTATTCCAAATGAAATTGAGTATTGTTATTTCAATGTCTGTAAAAAATTGTGTTGGGATTTTGATGGAAAGTGCATTGAATCTGCAGTTGCTTTTGGTAGAATTGCCACTTTTACTATATGGCTCCTACCTATCTAGGAACATGGGAGATCTTTCCATTTTCTGATACACTCTTCAATTTCTTTCTTCAGTGATTTAAAGTTTCTATCAAATTGATCTGCTACTTTTTTGTTATAGTTACTCCAAGATATTTAATGCTATTTGCAGCTATTATAAAGGGTGATGTTTCCCTTATTTCTTTTTCAGCCCATTTGTTTTTAGTGTATAGAAGGGCTACTGATTTCTTTGAGTTAATCTTGTATCCTACTACATTGCTGAAGGTGTTTCTCAGCTGTAGAAGTTCCCGGGAAGAATTTGGTGGATCACTTATGTATACAATCGTATCATCTGCAATAGAGATAGTTTCACTTCTTCTTTTTCAATTTGTATCCCATTAATGAATTCTGTTACTTATTGAGTGGTTAGTAACGTGCCAACCAGGCTAATTACTGACAAAAGTATTAGATAACATGACTTGTGGTTTTTCAAGAATTTGTTTTTACTCGGTGTGATAATTCATGCCTTTAATCACAAGACTCAGAAAACTAAAATGAGTGGAGCTCTCAGAGGTTGTGGCCATCCTGCTCTTTACTGCAAATTCTATTCCAACCAGAACCACAAAAGTGAGGCCCCATTTTAAAAATAATTATTGTAAGTGATATTGAAGATAAACACTAAGACAGTACACAGAATTTTTAAGAATGTTGCATATTATGCCCTTAAGATTAATTAGTACAATCAGACATCTAGTTTGAAAAAAGAAAAGGTGATGTGAGTTTTCTCATTTTTAGTCTCCCCTGACATCCAGCTTAAACACTTTGTATAAACCTTGTTTTAGCTCTTTATTCTTAAGCGCATAAACCATGGGGTTTAGAGCAGGGGGAATAATACTGTGTAGAACATTCAATAGAACCGGGATGACAGGAACTGACATTTTTGCACTGTGAGTGATGGCCATAACAATGATGATAGTGTAGAAGAAAAAAATTAGGATGAAGTGAGAGGTGCAGGTACTTAAGGCCTTAGATGCAGCTTCTGCAGAGTTCAGCTTCAGGACAGACTGAAGAATCAAAGCATATGAAATCATAATCAAGCCTAGGTCACTTCCCATGACTGCCCAAGCCAGGACCAGCTGATTGATGCTGTTGATTTTCCTGTCATCACAAGATAAGCTAGTAACACCCAGGTTAGAGCACAGGAAGTGGTCAATTTGATTTCGGGAACAGTAATTTCTCTGAGCAGCCAATACAGGAACTGACATCGGACTCACACAATTTCTGATAGCCATAAACAAGTTGGCTTTGATCACAAAAGATTCAGTAACAATTAAATGGTATCTCAGTGGTCTGCAAATTGCTATATACCTATCTACAGCCATGCAGACAAAGATACCGGACTCCATACCAACAAAAAAGTGGATGGCATACATCTGAGCAAAGCATTCATTTAAACTGATGGTCTTCGCATTGAACCATAAAATGGCTAAAATCTTGGGCATGATTGTAGTTGCCAGGCCCATGTCTACAATAGCCAGGATCCCCAGGAAATAGTACATAGGCTGGTGTAGTGAGGCCTTTTGGTAAATGACAGTCACGGTAAGTGTGTTGGCAATGAGTGCTAAAACATAGAGTAGAGCCAGGGGCAGGGAAAGCCAGTGCTGCCAGCTGTAGATGCCTGGAAAGCCCATCAGAATGAACTCAGACACCTGGAACCAAGAGCTGTTGGAATCTCTGATAGTCTGGATCATCTCTTGCGAATAATAAAAATGATTCTGTACTATTCCTGGTTATCTGTGTGACAATGTGGCATCTGTAGTTACCCAGGGTATTATCCTTAGGGATGATTTTGCTTCTTTACCTTTCAATTCTGTGGTCACTGACATTTAATTTTCCTGTAATGCAAGAACTCATCATGTGATCAAAAACTCTATGGATTGTGTTTTCTCTCTATTTCCTAATTGAGTAGTAGAAAATTAGAAGAAATAAGAATTTTGTTTATGATCATACCTGTAGTAGGTGGTTGACTCTGTGCATAGTGGAAATAACTGGGCATCACAGTGTGAAAGCTGTATTTTGAGTTGGCTACTGTTTCTTTGAAAGTCTAGCATACAAACCCCAATGGACACTTTAATGTCCAATTGTTTTTTGCTAAATCTTAGAATGCAGTTTATTTTAGAATATTAATATTTCTACCTTCATGTATGAGAAAGTTTTATAGTAATATATATATGCATGGACATGTATACATATATACATTAATCAAATACATATTTATCTCATGATAAGAAATAAATGGGGAAACAGAGTCTGGATTGTAAATTTAATAGTTAAATTTTGTTTGTTTTTATTTTGGTTTTGCTGTGAATCTAATTTAGTACATCTGATATGCTGAATGTTCTACCACTGATTTATATCCAGAACAATTAACCATTAAAATATTTATTGTTATATAATGTACATTCACAAATTAAGAAGCAGACATTTATGTGACATTAGATACTTTATACCAAGATGAATGCACTTGCCTGAGCAAGAAGCACAACAGCTTTGCTCTTACTCCCTGACAGCCAGTTTCCTCTTTCTTCCATGCTAAGGAAAGCCAAGATCTTAAAAGCTAATATTATAACCTATCTTGCATTTTATACAAAGACTTGTTTAAAAATCTAGGGAATAAAGTAAGCAGAATAATACACTTATTTTTTAGCTGGAAAGCAGTCGCAGATTATTTTCTAAAGGTAATTAGTCATCTTGCCCTCCTCCCAATAATAACAGTCAACATTTTTTTGAGAGACAGGGTCCCACTACTCAGACTGTTGTTACGGAATTCACTAGGTAGACCTACTGGCCTGTAACTCACAGAGCTTCATCTTCCTCTACTTCCTGAGTGATGGCATTAAGGCATGTGCCACCATACCCAGAAACAGTCAACACTTAATGCATGTATTCATGCATCACAAACAAGCTAGAATACCAAGGAATCCATAAACATGTGTGAGTTGAGAATATGAAAAAAAAAGTCTGAGTCTCTTTAGGAACGTTCTAAACTGTTTACTCCTCCAGTTTTAGGGAGATAATTTAATATATCTCTACTCAGAAATCTTCCTTATGCTCTAGAGATTGTGTTAAGCTCAAAAATTATATAACTTTTTTATAAGCCCATTACTCCAGGATTATCTTAGTACACATTCCCTTAGCAAACTGAAACAGAACAATTAAAGTAATGTAAATGTAAAGGAGACTGGCAAACTCCAATTGACCAGGAAATTTAGCAAGAGATCGGAGGCTTCTTCTTACATTATGCTCAGATTTTGTTGAATAAGTAAAATACTAAATAGAATATTATTTAGGGTATGCCCCTAGAAAATAGAAATTCAGTGACAGTTGGATTTATGAATAGTACTTTGTACACTATGAAAAGTACTTTGATAGTACACTGCTCAAATCATGATAATTCACTAGAACTGTCTCAGATATTTTATATATACCTAGCTCTTTTAATGCTGCCAACATAGAAACAGGCTGTTAAATATTAAGTATGCTTGCCTTAAAAAATAGTGTACAGAATCTTTCAAATATGGTTATGGACTTATGATAAAAGCAAAATATGACATATTTGAATTTAATAAATGTTTCTGAACCAACAACCCCAGACATGTTATAGGAAATCAGATGCATGTTTTGAAACAATGTGGTGTAATTGTAGTATTTAAAAAATTATGAGTCTACCTTTTTCTGTGAATCTGTATAAATAAAGAACCAATCTGATTGCTAGTCAGTCAGAGCCATGAGATTCTCTTGTCCACTATTTCTTGATCACTTCCTTCTCACTGACTCCTCTTGATGACTTGTCAACTGCTAGGGATCGCCCCCAGTAACTGACCAACATTATACTTAGTATAAATTAAATTATACTTTCCAATAAAAATACAAAACACTTTCAATATAATATATCCCTATTTTTGCATCAAAACTCGATTTCTATAATGCTAGAGGTCCATGAAGATAATAACTTAAAACATGAATATCTCAATATTTCAACAATAACATGAAAAAGTCTGATGTTCAATATGTTCCTTTCCAGCCCTGAAGATAATATGTTTATGTCTTCATTTGAACATCCTCAATCTTTAGAGCCCATGTTCTTCCTTCAAGACAGTGGACTTACCTGAGTTGGCTTTACTGTCTCAGATGGATAAAACGCAGATTGCCTAAATTTGTCTCAAAAGAAGAAAGCAAATTAAATTTGACTTCTGAAGAACAGGTTGACAGGCAAATGTCCAGGCTGTGATCAGCATCTCTTCTAGCTACATACTTGACCACGACTGATTTACAACTGGCTCCCACCATTTTCAATGATACCTGTTTGTTTAGGAAATAGAGAGATTTTCATCATTATCATCATCATCAAGATTTTCATCATGAAAATCTATACAGAAATGAAATCTGAAAATTGTAGGGAATAGTTTCTCCAAGGAAAGAGCATCTTTCTCAAGACTAACTTTGATCTTGGTGAATGAATGCAAATCTGCCTTTCTGAGAACAGACAGTCAGTTGGAAGATACTGAAAAAAAGCCTGTGTCCTCTAACAAAGCAATGGTCTATTAACATGCCCTATGCCTCAGCAGCCTGTCACTTGTTGTTACATGCCTAGGTTCTAATGGCTAAAAAGAGGGGAGCTGAAAATAATCTGGTCTAGCTGTTCAGGGTGGTGATCCAAAAACATCAGAATCCTATTATATATTATAATTACATGTGTATGGCCCTTCACATCTAAATCCCTTGGTGTCTGAAATATTGAACTAAGCCCTTAAAGAAAGTTGTGTTCTGCATCCCAGAGGTTATAATAGAGCTTTAGAGACAAAAAGGCGGTTGTGAAAACAAGGTATCCCTATGGGAAGAGGACAAGGACATGGAGATTTCCATCCTACTACTTCCTGAAGACACATAAGTAAATGATTCTTTTATTTTATGTACATGTCTGTTTGTGAGTATCCACTATATTGAATGTAATGAAAGTAAGTGTGCTGTTTTTTAAATAATAATCATCATATTTATGTAATTTCAGGATTTTATGGAAGGCCTGTGAGTTACAAACTCAAAGAGTAAATGTTTAAATCATTCACAAATGGCTAACCTTTATTAAATTGGGAAAAAGCTCTAAAGAAAAAATTCTTTAGTAAAATTTTATTTAATCAATACAAATATCAAATAAGGGATTACTGAATCTAAACAATGTTTTTGAAATATTTAGAAAAGTTTTTATGAGCTTTTTTATTGTTTTTAAATTGTGATACGAACCCTATCCAGAGCAAACTCAGTGAGGGCAAGTGAGAAGTAACAGTACTTGGAAAATATTGGGAATTCATCTCCAGCTGCTTCTTCTTGTCCTATGCTAATGTGGTATGACTGGTATCATTTCCAATGATTCCATTTAGTCGGGGCAAATATCAATATTCATGTTCCCTATGAAAGGCTACACTGAACTGCCATCTTAGTAATTAATAAGTATATATTACACAAGAAAAATGATGTCTCTTAGCTGAATGATTGAAATCAAATCTATCGCTCTGAGAATGAATAATCTATTTGTCTATGTTCAAAGCCACTGTAACCTGAACAAAGTCTTCTCCATGTATCTCCTCCTAACAACAAAACATGATGGTACTACCTTCCCTCCCTACTTATCCTATGTAGTGACTACTTTCTGGATATCAAAACAGTGAGCTGAGTGAAACCTGGTCCAAGAAGCGAGGCTTGCTCAAAAACTATATAATGTTGTTATATATATGTACGTGCATCCCTTAACATAACAGTCCCTTGATAGGTGCACATTTGAACTGACTGAGCCTTAAAGGGAAAATGCAATGTTATATTTAGGCACTTTAGAGTGAAAAGTGCCCGTATGAGGATCAACACACCCTGCATAAAAGGAATAAGAGACAGTTACTCCCATTCTTACTATGTCTATGATGCTCATAAACAACTTAATATTTTCATATTCATACCAATCAGTACGCATGCATGTGTTTGGCTATGTAGAAATGTGTGGGGGCTGGAGAGATGACTCAGAAGCTAAGAGCACTGACTGTTCTTCCCAAGGTCCTGAGTTCAATTCCCAGCAACCACATTGTAGCTCACAACCATCTATAATGACATCTGGTACCCTCTTAAGTATACTGTATACTTAAAATAAATAAATTAATTAAAAAAACCCTGAGAACTCAACTTTAAAAAAAAAAGAAACATGTGAAAGACAAAGTATCTGAATTAAACGACATAATTAAGATCATTTCATAGCTGTTCTTTCTGCCAAGGGAACACAAACTTTTTAATTTACATAAAAATGTCTCAGACTCATAACATTATATTTCTCTTTATTCATAAATGGTTTTACACATACATTTTAATTAACTCTATTACACATTAAGTATTTAGTAATGTGCCATCTAGCTTAATGGATTTTCAAAAATTTATTTTTACTGAATGTGATGATTCATGCCTTTAATCTCAAGACTCAGAAAACTGAAATGAGTGGAGCTCTCAGATGTTGTGGCCATCCTGCTCTATAATGCAAGTTCTATTCCAACCAGAACCACAAAATGAGGCCCTATTTTAAAATAATTATTATATGTGATATTGAAGATAAATATTAAGACAATATACAGAGTTTTCAAGGATGTTGTATGTTATGCCCTTAAGATTAATTAGTACAATCAGACATCTAGCTTGAAAAAAGTAAAGGTGATATGTGTTTTCTTATTTTTAGTCTCCTTTGACATCCAGCTTAAGCACTTTGTATAAACCTTGTTTTAGCTCTTTGTTCTTAAGCGCATAAACCATGGGGTTTAGAGCAGGGGGAATAACATTGTGTAGGACGTTCAACAGAACCGGGATGACAGGAACTGACATTTTTGCACTGTGAGTGATCGATATGACAATGATGACAGTGTAGAAGAAAAAAATCAGGATGAGGTGAGAGGTGCAGGTACTTAAGGCCTTAGATGCAGCTTCTGCAGAGTTCAGCTTCAGGACAGACTGAAGAATCAAAGCATATGAAATCATAATTAAACCCAGGTCACCCCCCATGATTGTCCAAGCCAGAACCATTTGGTTGATGCTGTTGATTTTCCTGTCATCACAAGATAAGCTAGTAACACCCAGGTTAGAGCATAGGCAGTGGTCTATTTGATTTCGGGAACAGTAATTTCTCTGAGCAGCCAACACAGGAACTGACATCGGACTCACACAATTTCTGATAGCCATAAACAAAGTGGCTTTGACCACAAAAGATTCAGTAACAATTGAAGGGTATCTCAGTGGTCTGCAAATTGCTACATACCTATCTATAGCCATGCAGACAAAGATACCTGACTCCATAGCAACAAAAGTGTGGATGGCATACATCTGAGCGAAGCATTCATTTAAACTGATGGTCTTCGCATTGAACCATAAGATGGCTAAAATCTTGGGCATGATAGTAGTTGCCAGGCCCATGTCTACAATAGCCAGGATCCCCAGGAAATAGTACATAGGCTGGTGTAGAGAGTCCTCTTGGTAAATGACAGTCACGATAAGTGTGTTGGCAATGAGAGCTAAAACATAGAGCAAAGCCAGGGGCAGGGCGAGCCAGTGCTGCCAGCTGTGGATGCCTGGAAAGCCCATCAGAATGAACTCAGACACCTGGAACAGAGAGCTGTTGGATTCTGTGGTGATCTGAAACATCTCTTGCTAATAAGAAGAATGACTCTGTACTATTTCTGATTATCTGTATGACAGTGTTGGATACAGACTCAGTATATCATACTGAGGGATGATTTTGCTTCTTCATCTCTCCATTTTGTTGTAACTAACACTTATTATTCTTAGGATGCAAGAACTCTCATAGGTGGCACATTACATTTTTAATTCTTCAAATAACCAAAAGTTCTATGGACCATGTTTTTCCTCTATTCCTTAATTGAGAAATAGAAAATTAGAAGAAATCAGAATTTTGTTTATGATCTTTCATGTAGTAGTTTGTTGACTCTGTGCATAGTGGAAATAACTGAGTATCACAGTGTGATGGCTGTATTTGAATTGGCTAATTGTTTCTTTGGAAACCTACACAGACCTCAATGATGATATAATATACATATTTTTCTTTACTACAATCTTAGATTGCAGTTTACTTAGAAAATTTCACTACTTACATATATGAGAAAATTTCAATAATATGTATACATGATCATATGATATTTATTTCATGATAGAAAATAGGCTGAAGTCAGGAATGTAAACATAATAGTTAAATTTTGTCTGTTTTTATTTTGGGTTTGCTATGAATCTAATTTAGGAAGTCTTCCATACTAGATACTCAACCACTAATTTATATCCAACACAGTTAATCATTAAAATAATTATTGTTATGAGATATTCATTTACAAATTAACATGTATGCATTTATGAGAATCTAGATACATTGTAACAAAATGAATGCACTTGTCTGAGCTCGAAGTGTTTTTCCCCACATTCCTTGATAGCCAGTTTTCTCTTTCCTCCTTGCTAAAGAAAGCCAAGATCATAAATGCTAATAGTTGACTTTTTATACAAACCTTTAAAAAATCTATGAAGTAAATTAAACTGCATTATATACTTATTTTTCAGCTTGAAAACTGTCACAAATGTTTTAAAGGTCATTACTCACCCCCCTCCAATAATAACAGCTAACATTTTTTTTGAGAGAGACAAATAAAGTTTCTCACTATTTAGACCTATGTTCTAAAACTCACTGGGTAGACTAGACTAGCCTTGAACTCATCTGTCTCTACCTCCTGAGTGATGGAATTTAAGGGCATGTGCCACCACACCCAGGAACAGACAATGCTCAATGCATGTGTTCATTTATCACAAACAAATTACAAGAATCCATGAACACATATGTGTTGAAAATATGAAATATATATTCAAGAATGCTTGTTCTGCATCCTTAAGTTTATTTTCCACATGTGAGATAAATACCATTTATATTCACCATGTTTTCCTTATTGCCATAATACTAAAGATCATTATTGCCTTACTTGCTGCAATTATAATATATTTTCAAATATTTCAATCAAAGATTCAATTTCATAATGATTGGCACAGCCATACCCACTGGAAACAGGGATTTATGAAGTCAGCATAGCCAGCACAAACTGTTGAGCTGAGCTGACTGCCACCATTGATGTTGAGCAGTCTGTCACTTTCAGTTTTGATCTCTGTATGCTGCATAGTTGAGATCTTTCTACATGCTATTTCATTTAATGCTTTTCCTTAAGAAAATTATTTCTGAGTCTCTTTAGGAAAGTCATAAACCTTTTACCTCTCCCTCTTCTAAGGAGATAATTTTATCTGGCCCTATTCTGAAATCTTTAAGTCTTGGAGATAGTATTAAGCACAAAGACACTAGAAAAAAATTTATGAGGCCATGACTCCAACACCTTCTTGGTACACATCCCTTAGCAAACTTAAATAGAACAATTAAAATATCATAAATTTAAAGGAGCTCTGTGAACTCCAATTAACCAGAAAATTTGACAACAGGTCAGAGACCTCCTTACATTATGTTCAGATTTTGGTGAATAAGTAACATACTAAATAGGAAATCATGCAGTGTATGTCCCCTAGAAAAATAGAAATTCATTGACAGGCAGATTTATGAATAGTACTTTGTACACTAATGGGTGGTAGTACACTATTCAACACATGATAATTTGCTAGAACTGGCTCAGATATTTTCTACTTATCCAGCCCTTTTAAACAGCAAGTGTTGCCAATGTAGAAACAGGCTGTTAAATATTAAGTATACTTGCCTTAACTAAAATAGAATATAAATTGTCTTATCTGTGCTTATTAATCATAACTGAAACTACTAACCTAGAAATTTTGTAGAAAATCAAATATATGTTTGGAGACAAAGTGGTATCTGTAGCATTTGAAAAATCATAGGTCTTCCTTTTCTTATGAATCTGTATAAGTAAAGAAGTAACCTGATTTCTAGTCAGTCAGAACTGCAAGTTTTTCTTGACCAATATGCCTGGCTCCCTTTCTCCCTCACTCATTCCTTACACCATCTTGGTGACTTGTCAACTGCTGAGGCTGACTCCTAGCAACTGACCAACATAAGGATTAGTATAAATTAAATTATATTTTCCCAATAAAAATACTATATATCCCTATTTTTGCATCAAAAATGGATTTTTATTATTCTAGAGGTCCATGGAGATAATAACTTAAAACATGAATATCTCAATATGTCAAGAACAACACTGAAAGAGTCTAATGTCCATTTTCCTTTCCAGCCCTGAAGATAATGTGCTCGTGTCTTCATTTGATCATGCTCAATCTTTACAGTCCATGATTTTTTCCTCAATATGACAGTAGACTCACCTGATTTGGTTTTAATGTTTAAGATGGATAAAAGACAAGTGTGTCTAACTGTGTCTCAAAAGAAGAAAATAAATTAGATTTGACTTCTGAAGAACAGGGAGAGCACAGGAGGCAGACAAATGTCCAGACTGTGATCAGCATCTCTTCTACCTTCTTACTTCTCAGCAGTTGAGTCACATCTGACCCCCATCATTTCAATGATTCATCTTTGTTTACAGAAAATAGAGATTTTTATCATCATCATACTCTCCATGAAAAGATATACCAAAATATCATCTGAGGATAATAAGGAATAGTTTCTCCAAGGAAAAGAACCTTTTTCAAGTCTGTCTTTGATCTAGGTGAATGGAATTCAACCCCATCTTCCTGAGAGTAGAGAATGAAAACATAATGAAAAAATATCTGTGTTCTCTAACAAAGCAATGAATTTACTGTCATTCAGAAAGATGCCCTGTGCCTAGGCAGCCTGTCACATATTATTGCACAAATTCAATTTGGTATTATAACAAAAACCCACAGACAGATATTGGGGAAAAGCTGAATATCAGAAAGACAGAGGAGCAAGCCACAGTCAATTCTAACCCAGCAAACTCTTCAGGCCTCTCTCCAAGAATCCTCAGACTTGAACCTTCTCTGTCCTCAGCAATGGTAAGGGCAGGGCAACTTGTATTCCTCCCTTCTCTCCCTCTGCCCAGCGCTGTTCAGCTTTTCTAGAGCTAGGATTAAAGATTGGTGCTCCGTTAGGCTTTGAATTCACAGAGATTCAGAGGGATCTCTGCATCCCAAGTGCTGGGATTAAAAGCATGGGTCACCACTTCCTGACCTTCATGGCTTGGCTCTGTGGGTGACTCTGTCCTCTGATATTTCAGACTACTTCTAATAAATATATTATACAATATATACAATAAATACAATATATTACCACAACATATCTTCCCATACCTGGTTTCTAAATAGCAAAAAAAAAAAGAGGGGAGCTGAAAATTATCTGGTCCAGATATTCAGGGTGGTGATCCAAAAACATTAGAATCCTATTATATATTGTACATATATACATGTCCATGGTCCTTCATGTCTAAATCCCTTGATATCTGTAATATTGAACTAAGCCTTTAAAGGAAGATTGCATTCTGCATCCCAGAGGACATAACAGAGCTTTAGAAACAAATATGCGATTGTGAAACAAGGTAACTCTATGGGAGGAAGACAAGTAGAGATTTTCATCCTATTGCTTCCTGAAGACACATAAGTAAATGATTCTATTTGTATTATGCACATGTATGTTTTTGAGTATCCATATATGGAAGGTGATGTGTAGATATATGTTAAATATTTAATAAATCTTGAGATATAAAAGAGATCACACAGTCAAATCTTAGGCAAAAAGCTCAAAATATCTTTGATCCTTTCAAAAAAGATAAACAGCTGATTTAATCATAACAGAGAAACTTTTAATCTCAACAGAGAAAAAGCCAAGAGTGAGATCAACATCTTTTATCTCATAACTCTAGAGACAGAACTTTCTTTGTCTTTATGAGTTACATGCCTTTAATCTTAATCTAGATAAGATGGGGTATATAAGGGCTCCTAAAAACCAGACTAAAACAGAAACAACTGAGAGAAGCAACCAGGAGAAGGCTAAAGAAGTTACAAGACATTTGGGTGAAAATTGGCTATGGTGCTTTTTTTCTCTGATATTTCAGCCTTTCCTCGATATTTGGCTCTGAGTCTCATTCATGCTGCTACTACATAGGGCGCCCAACATGGGGCACAAATCCCTCCCAAAAAAGCCACTTACCAGCCAAAACAACACATGACCAAAAGAATAATTATCAGCTGGTTAGGCTGTTGAGTTAGCCTCTAGCTTTAGGCAGACCCAGCCACATGTGTTTGCTTTTCACTTTAGGCTGGGTATGTTTTTTCAGACAGTGGCCTCTTTCTCTTTCTAAACCCTTCCTTGGACTGCTATCACACTAGGTAGCTGTCCCACTTCACAATAATTTAAGTTGACTCTGACAACTAAATTTGTGAATCCAACAGATTTTTTTTAAAAAGGGGGGGATTTCTTTAAAGCAATGGAGAGTTCTTACTCTTTCTATAATATTTCTCTAAACAATTTAATATTAAAACCAATAAAAAGGGTAAATAAAATAAATAAAATTATCTTCATAATGTTTATTATAAATATTTTTGTTTAACTTCTGTTTTATCATTTAAAAAGCCAATTAATATTAATGCTAAAAAATCTTTAAAAAGTCTATTAAAAAAAAGCTCAAAGATATTCAAACACAAACAAAAAAATATGAAAAAACAAACCTCAACAATATCATCTAAAACTACAAAAAACCAACTTAAGTTTATCAGACAGCCAACACTAATATACCCAATAACCATTAAAAAATTGAAAAAGATAAAGATATAAAAAATTAATTAATCTCCAATTCAAATGCTAAAACTTAAAAAAGTAAAAAATGCAATTATGACATATGAAATACATTCACCATTTATAAAACAAATACTAAATTCCTAGTCTTCTTACAACCAGATCGCCCCTAAAGACTAATTAAATATAGTTACTACTGTTTTAAAACTAGGGCCAATTTTGCAATAAAAAACATAATAAAAAAACTAAAATAATAAAACAAAAAACAAAGCCAAAAACATAAAAGTCTCCAAAGACCAACTTCTTAAAAAAAAATTCTCATACTAAAAGACAATGCTTATACAATTCACACTCTCTTAATTTATGCCACATGGCAACACTAAATACTTAAAATCAAATAAAAAACAAATCATTCACAAAAATAATACAAAGCCCCCAAAAAACTCTTACACACTTTTTACAAAAATTATCTACAACAATAAATAAAATAATACCAAATTCAAAAACAAAACAAATAATAATCAAATGTTAACCTTCTTGTGACAAAAGTTAGCCACTAGACAAAAAATTACTCTTACCTTGACTTCTAACAATATGATATTCAATTCATTTGAAAACACTAATACACAACACAAAAATAATAAAACCATTAAAAACAAAGTCAACACCCTTAAAAGAATAAATTCATAAAGCAATTAGTATAAATTCTTATAAAAATGATAATCATTAAATAAAAAAGTCATATCTAGAGATATAAAAAAGACAAAATTTTAAATACTATAATTATAAAAAACAAGATCACATACAAAAAAAAATATGATGCCCATATTCCCAAGAGGTGGGATGGATAGGTTTTGATCTTTAAATGAGTTATAAATGATTGTAATTATTTAGCATAATTGGTTAAAATTATTATTTGTTATAGTTAAAAAATAGCTAAACAAAAGATTAGACTCAGAGTTTTGTTT
>PVIH01013993.1:0-55915 GCA_004025045.1 Sigmodon hispidus | reverse complement strand
CACTCTTGAGGGAGGGGGGAAAGAACTGGATTTGGCCAGAAGTGGAGACTGATCTAAGCATTACTGGGTCAGTGGGACCATGGGACTGTCTGCTCCCTGCCCAGGGAGGGGATGGGGAGTTGCAGAGGAAAAAAATGACCAGATGTGTTGGGAGGGGGAAGAGACCTTGAATAAGGATATACAGGGATAAAAAAAAAAATTCAGAGGGAAAGATGAACACAAAGAAAATATAGGTGTAGCAATCTTATTTGTATTTCTTCCCTTGATAAGCCATGCCTATCATTCTTATCCTCTGTATAGTTATTGTTAACTCTTCCACATTTTAAATTCTTTTTACTGTGTTTTTTTTTGATAAATACAAAATAAAGAAGGAAGAAAAAATAAATAAATAAATAAAAAAAACCAAAATACTCAAGTCTCCCTCCCTCCCTTCCCTTTTCCCTTCCTAGCTCTCCTCTCTCTCCCCATCCCCTTTCTCCTCCCCTCCCTCTCTTCCCCTTCTTTTCCCCTCTCCCCCTCCCTCTCCTCCATCCGGATGAAGGTACCACTTTCCACCTACTGTCCCCATCAGCCACAGTGAAGGCTACTGGCTAGCCTCTCTTTGACCTGTGAAGCCAACCTATCACTGAGTCCATAGCAGATACTCTTCAAATCCATCTATTGAGCTCCCATCTTCCACCTGCTGGCTCAGTCTAGTGACCACTCTGTTTCCTACCTTGGGGATAGCATATTTATCCCAGATTATATGTACTTCACTATGTGGCCTTAGCTGGACTCAGGTTTATAGCACTCTTTCTGCTTCCACCTTCTGGCTTCCAGGATTAGAGTCATGAGCTGCCATTACTACTGGCTTCCATATTTTTAAGCAGTTGAAAGAATATTTTTAAAAAAATAGTAAGTATGGCAAACTAGAGTGATGTGAATTTTTTATTTCATGGTGTATATATGAAATATTATCAGTATATAGCCATGTTAATTCATGGTTATTCTGTGATTGATCTTGAGCTATAGGAGGCAAAAGTAAGTAATTATGGCAAGTCAATGAGTGGCTTTACTCTCTGGTCATTCTTCCTTAGAACTATGCAGCCTCTTCATGGCTCTGCCCCCTATTCCTTCATGAAAATCCTCCACTTCTCCTCACAATGATCTACCAGCATTTAAGCCTGATACCATTGATTCTGTGTTTGAAATTCCCTTGTGAAGGCTGGGCATATGCCTCATGGGTATGTGAAGGCTGGGCACATGCCTCATGGGTATGTGAAGGCTGGGCACATGCCTCATGGGTATGTCTTTGCCTAGTGCACATGCTCCAGAGCTTGAGCACAAACACTCAGATGAAGAGGAGATAAAAGAAAACAAATCCCCTAAGGACTTCTCAGTCTGTATTGTGAACAGGCTGCAAAGTGTGAATTATGTTCTAGTTTCTACTGGTTCATCTCTCAGGCTAATCTGTTGTCTGCTTCCCGTGGATAGATAGGCTTCTCCAATAGGTAACTTCACATGTTCTTCTGTGAATAGCTCTCATATGTTACCTACTTCCAAAATCACCTGACGTGACACTCGGCATCTCTGAGTTCTGGACAGTCTCCTCTAACAGGCCTCCTTGCCTCCGTCTCCCCACTGTATGTTTTACAGGGTACTTCTTCCCCTCGCTTCTCTGTCTATTCTTTTCCAACACAAACCCTGATATGCTGAAGTTGGAGCTGTGTTCTACAGTAACTGTCTTTTATAATATACTGTCTTGAGGATAAACTGGAATACTTAGATTTTTTAAATGCTGGTTAACAGATACTTTATTTTCTTGATAACCTGCTATTCAAATTCTATGACTTGATTCAGTTGTTTCAGTCAGTGTCATGGGAATTCACTGACATCTTTATCTGCCCATCCCAGGAATGGTTGCACTTGTATCTGGAATGTTCTGTCAGCAGTACATGTACATAATTAATACCTTTCGCTAATAAAATTCTCTATATATACAGATTTTTTTTTTCAATTTTTGACCTGGTATTTCTTTAACCTAAAGGAATAATTTCTATTCCTAACTGTTTAAAGTTCAATGCCAATAATAAAACTGATTATTGATTTTATAATATTAAAAATTGAATATAATTTATTTTTTTCTCCCATTTAGAGTCTGAGAAATTTTAGAACAAAACAGTACTCCAGATTTGACGTGTTACTAAAATTATCTTCGAGGTGACCAGTTAGCCTTCTTGTTTGAGTTTAATGATGCCGACATACATGTCTTGTCTCTTTTCTTTCTTCCCACCTCCCTCTCTGCCTCTGTATCCTTCCTTTCTCCCTCTCGTACCCAGACCAACCCTGACAGGCAAATGGATTTCTTTCAGGACTTTGTTTTATATAGTGTATTTTTTTTTAACAAAACAAAATCTCAAATTATAGCACCTATCATAGTCAGTCAATTCTGAGACTCTATAAACAAGAAGAAACTGTAAGATTGCCAGATGCTTACACAGACGATGCTGAAATCCAGCCATGTAAGTCAAATGTCTCAGTGCCTAAGTGATCTAATCCAGACAAAAATCACTTATTTGCTTTTCAGAGTTTGAAGCCAGAAAGGTTCATGAAATCAAGATCTGCTCTCAGAAACCCCTTACTCCACCTTTCTAACCAGTCAGCAACATGCAAAACTGCAAATGGTCATTCAGGTTTCCTGGAACATGCATGTGTAACTTCCCAGGATATTTCAATGAGTGTGTCATGCATACATTATCTGAATGAAGAACACAGATACACACAAAAGATGTTCCTTTCTGCCTTGTTTATACTGATGAAGCATCAGAGGCCACCTAAGCATCTGTTTAGACAATTGTGCCATGTCTAATTACTAATTACTATATGCACTGTGACTACACAGAATGTTTATGCTATTATAAATAATGATGTTTGATGTGTAGAGATGCATTATAAAAGTCACCTGATAGTTCTTCAGGGTGGTTGGTTTGTCATTGTTTTTATATCTAAGTAGTCACTGATATATTTCTATTTCTCTTATGATTTTAAATTTTAAGTGGATTTTCAATGGGCTATGGGCTTTAATTTTCTATTTTTTTGTAATAGATTTCAAATAAAGAATGATTGGCCATGGGTCTGCATCCATTTCCATTAGTTTCTGGACAATGCCCTGCTGATGACAATCAGGTCAGGCACCAATCTGGTCACAGGAGATGGCCAGATCAGGCTATTTACCTGCTATTGCTAGTCTAAGTTACAGTCTTTCTTGTAGTCTTTCTGTGCCAGGCTTTCACCTGACCTCAAAATGTGCCTGCTTTCCAGTATTCTCCCTATCTGCCCCAACCCCTCAACCTGATCACCCATGTTCCCACCTTGCCCAACTCTCAGTCTGCTCACAAAACCTTTATGTCCCTTCTCAGGGAGACCCAGGTGTTCTTGGATGAACTCTTCAAGTTACCTAGCATCTCCAAAGTTGTGAGTTCAGGGAGTCCTGCAGAAGATGAGGAGAGGGGATTGTGGGAGCCAGGGGGTTAGAGACACAGCAAGAAGGCTCATGGGTCTTCACAGAGGCTGAACTGACAGTAAGGGAGCCTGCATGGGACTGACCTGGGCCTTCTGCATGTGTGTTACAGTTGTAGGATTCCTGACTGTGGGAAGAGGGGTTGTCTCCCATACCTTTACAGACCTTTGAGATGCTGCCCCTTGTGCTGGTTCAACTTCCCAAGCCTTAATGCATGGGAGGTGCTTCGTCCCGCTACAACCTGATAGGGCATGTTTTGTTGATACTCAAAGGAGACCTGACTTTTCTGGAGCAGAGATGGAGGAGTGGATTGGGGAGTGGGAACAGAGGGAGGATGGGAAGGAAGGTCCTAGGAGGGGAGGAGGGAGAGAGAGCTGCAGCTAGGCGGTAAAATAAATGAATGTCTTTAAAAGGTGAATAACGAATGAAAGAAGAGGATAGAAAAGGATTAAGATTAAGACAATGAAAGGCTATTTTGTGGAAAAGTGTTTTATTTCAAGCACGTAAGTATATAATATGTAGAGTCACCAAAATTTTATTGAGGCGAGTTAGAGGTAAAAACCACTTACAGCAAAACTCAAAGATTGAAATGAACTTAAATGTCACCGACAATCCTTCTGTCTTTAGAACTCTTGTCAATTGCTTGTTCAGTGTTTGGAAGCAATGTGCTCAAGATGATAGAAGACATGGAATGACCTGTAGGAGGCAGGTGGTGACGGGAAAAGGGAAGAAGCTTCAGGTCCTACACATTCTACTTTGTATTTGGGGGTATTTCCTTTTTATATGTAGTTAGCCAGAGATTTATGATTTATGGAAATTTTATGTAAAACATTTAAATTTTCTGTAATCAGAAATTTCTGTCCCACTAGCTACTCCCAAATATCCAGCAGCCACTTCCAAAATAATTGATTTGGAGGCTTAATATAAATTATAAATCTTCAGCCATTAGCTCAGGCTTGTTACTAGCTAATTCTTACACTTAAATTAACCCACATTTCTATTTATGCTTTGGTTCACAATTCCCATTTAAAGTCCAACATTGTGGGAAAATTAAGGCAGCAGGAACTTGGAGTAGCACCTCACATTGTGCCCATAGTCAAGAGTTGAGAACAGTGAATAGCATACACACACACACACACACACACACACACACACGCACACACACACACACACTCCTCAGCTAGTTTCTTCCTTTTTATCCAGTTTGGGGCTCAGTCCTAGTGGTGGCGCTGCCCATAGTGGGCAAGTCAGAATTTCCTGACTATCCTTGGAATTCTGGTCCAGCTGTGCCTCCTCATATGGATATGACCTTTTCTTGCTTATCTGGACTGCACAAGCCCCAATTCCTGCTCTTAGATTTCAGCTCTGCCACCATCCCACATTTGAACTCTGCAACTTCATTCTCCAACCTTGACTCCAGCAGTTCTAGCAGCAGCTCTCTGCTGCTACTGGTTTGGCTCACTGTCTCATCATTGCACACACCCTCTCAGCTCAATTTGGAAATCTTTGGAATTCTTCTGCCATTTATTTAAATTTTATTCCTTGTAGACATTATACATGCATTCAGATATTTGTTGTGTGTTGTGCAATAGATAATACGGGGTGGGGGGTGTTGAAATTAAGACTGGAGTTAAAGAACCTGCCTTTCCCTTGACCACGTTAGCCAGGTACGAGGGATCATATACTGAATTGCTATAACTGAAATTGCTGAACCTTGTGACTTTCCTGGTACCCAATAAATTATGATGTTGTCAAAGGACACAAATAGGTCTGGAATAGCATGATTGTCACAGTTACCATGGGACTTCTTCAGTAAAGTCAACCCAGGGGAACAGAAGGAATCTCTCAATACTTTGAGGGCAAATAGAGAATGGCAAACTCAAGAATTGTCTTTACCATGGTAGGAAAAATAAAGAAGCACAGAAGGTAGAAGGCAACTGGGAAAGAGAAGGGCTTGAAGCTGAGGAAAATTCATCAACACTTACATTCCCCCACAAACATCTGGATTAGAATCCAGGTATTTTAGACAATGTTATAGTATTTATTTAAACTACTGTTAAGCCACCAAAGGAATTAATATAGGCTGAGATTTTCACATGAAGGAAACACTTTCCCAAAGGGTGGGGATTAGCATCACTAGCAAGCACAGCCTGGAATGTTGGAGTTCCTGTTGCACCTAGAGAGGGATTGACTCTCGGCTTGGCTTGCCACACACTTGCTCATGACATGGGATATGTGATGTACCATTGGGGTCCTTTCTCATCTTTAAGGAGGATACAGTTAGTTAGAGGATTCAATATGTTGATAAAGCCCTTAAAACAATGTCACATGATAAATATGGGAAAATATGCTATTATTGGATAGATCAATGAGACGAATATCTGGCAGACAGCCTTTGTGAGATGGCTCACAGTGTTATGTATATTTAGGAAGTAGGTTCTAACAGGTGACTGGGGGTACCTGGAGAACAAAGTTTGGCTACAGGCCCTGGTTCCTGCAGTTTTTCTGCAGAGGTGGGCCAAGCCGTCCATAGCCGTCAGCTCTCTCAGGTTTCACTTCCCTCCCTACCATTTTAAATCAATGGAACCCACATTTTTTGGTTAACTGTCACGTGCTAGGCAATGGTTCTTAAATGGGCAAATATTTTGCAGATATTATTTTTTTTTAGTTCTTTGAGAATTACTAAGTATTTTGCTAATACCCAACTCTCAGCTCCTCTTAGATCCTTGCTTCATTAGCTACTGAATTTTAAATACATTTCTAAACCATCAAGTTCAATTTGTGTTGCCCATATATTGGCCCTTGGGTGCATGGCTTCCATTGGGGCATGGTGAATCTACAAAGGACTACACTCTTAATGAAAACTGACTCTCCCTCCAGTAACATACATTGACCTCCAGTAGTTCCTTATCTAGGGATGCAACTTCATGCCTAAGTCTCCTGTCCATGCTGGAATTTGGTCTGGCTTGAGCTTGTACAGGTTTTATATGTACTGCCACAACCACAGTTCATATGTGTGAATACTCCACCATGTACAGGAAAACGCTCTTTCCTTTTAGTCACCCACTGCTTCTGCCTCTTAGACTATTTCTGTCCCCTCCTCTGAAAAGCTCCGTCAGCCATTGGAGGGAGGGAATGTTTTACAGATGTCCTCTTTAGGGATAAGCATGTGGCTTCTTAAATCCCGAAGTCTTTCAATTGGTATTGCAGAATGTCCAAGAATATATGCAATATGGCTTAGAACAGGCATTTGATCTTCAGCATGGTAACAGTGATAGTTCTTCTATTCACATTGCACCTGATAGCATCTTACCTTGCACATAGTGGTGTGAGTATTACTGCCCAGATATTTATACTAAGCAAATAGATTATACCAAGGAGCCTCCTTACTTCTTAGCAGATTTTGCCTAAGTATAGCTTGGAGAGGATCTACATTTTTATTCCCTTCAAATTTAAAACTATTTATTTGTGGTATTAGAGTTATTTATAGAAATAGACCCAATTTGGTTAGTGTGTGTGTGTGTGTGTGTGTGTGTGTGTGTGTATGTGCGTATTCATAAAGTTAATTATAAGGAGTGAGCTCCTAGTGATAGAAAGGCAAGCATAGCTCTTGCAACCTGGACTCAACTTTGTTTGTTATACACATGCCCCTCCTGTATACAAACCAAAGCAACTGACAACTCACACTTGCATTGGTTTACACATACAGCACTTTAAGCAGCAGAATGACTTTTGTCTCCTATACAACCAGTTAGAATGTCCCCTTTGTGAATAGTTTCTCTATAAATGTATTTAAAATAAACCTGTCTGCATACAGAGGTCAGGTGAATGTGTCAGGCTTAGACTGCTTTAGGGTTTCATATCTAGTAAGGAAAAAATGTATTTCCTGAATAAGCATTTATGAAGGATTCCCTACTTAACATCTTTTGCCTATGTGTAATTGAGGTCTCATATGCTTAAAATCAAATAAATCGTGGGAAAAGGCGTGTGATGCAATAGAAAGCTTGTATAACCCAAGCTCGCCAATCAAAATAGAGAACCACTCAAATTATTTCCCCTGAAATATCAACTGCTTCTTTCCATAGGTCCCATAAAAGGATACCACAAACACCAACTGTCACTCAGGTGACTAGTTGTAACATATGAATACATCTATTACCTGGACTATAACTTTGCTTCTGAATATGGTTCTTTATTACTTTGCAATCTGTTTGCGCCTTGTGTTTTTCATTTCTTCATATAGGATATCAAGAATATGGAAGTGCCTGGTTTACACACCAAACATACTAATGAAAAGAAGTAGTATGGACATACCCCAAGGTCTGCAGGATAAGTGGAGCAATATGTAGTCTAGAGAACCACGAGAAGCTTCACACTGCATCCAAAAGCAGAAAAAAGACCAGGATCTAACACTGAGAAGTCAGACAGAGGGTATCCACTCTCACTCAGACTTTGTCTTCCAATCAGATCTTCAGCTTGCTCACAATTCAATCCTACAGGCAGCCCCTGTGACGTGATACAGATTTGTCTAAACCAAGCAACTGTGACCACCATAACTCACTCATTTATCTCCATAAGACTAATGCCATCCAATCACCTCTTTTTTTTCCTTCTAGAACCCAAAAGCTCAGTAAATACTTCTTGACTTGAACTAGGCCAAGCAGCATCTACCTGCAAGGCATGCCCAGGTCAAGGCTTTCTTGAGCCCCCAAAGAGCCATCTGGTCCTACACTGGTGATTAAATCAAACAATATCGGTAATTTTGCTTTCTGTGTGGTTGCATGTTTTGGAAGAGGTAAAAAATGCCTGGGGGGAAGGTAACAAAATACAGATAATGTCTCCTTTCAAAATTTGCTTCAAAATGAACAAATGTGTATTTAGGATGTTGGATGTGTGGTGTGGTGTGTAAAATGTACAGCAGAACTCATTTAGAATAACATCTGGAAAAGGGGCTGATCTGCTAAGTAAACAGATGTTTCATGTGCTGAACCAAATGGGAGTGGTGACTGAATCATAATGATGCTCTCTTTGCAGGAACAGGCCTGCTCAAGGGAGAATATAGGCAGACAGAGGCACACTGCACCCTGTTAAAAGAAGATCTTGTGCTGGAAGAAAACAGGACCCAAAGTGTGAGAATACAAAAATGCCTCAGGGTTGGCCAAAATGAATTTATTAATTCCAAGGACAAAGAGATGTAATTAATAAAAAGGATGTGTGTGTGTGTATTATGAGAACCATATGTAGACTCTTAGTCCAGTTTCATTTGTTATCCTTCTTTATTATATATGAGAGAAAGGAAATGGTATTTACTGTTCTGAGTTCACCTCTTTTCTCATAATATGATCCCCAGTTCCATTCATTACAAATTCCTTTTGCATACTCTAACATATTGCACAGGCCAATGAAGGGCAGTTACAACTAGTTTTTAGAGCACATCTTGTACTGGCCTTGTACTTGTACTGGTCAGCCCTTATGACAGGGAAGTGGTATGGTGTTTGTTTTAGCAAAACAATGTTGTTTGTAATTTGGACAATTGGCAAGAAAAGCAGTTAACAGAAATCCCAGTATCTGCCATGCTGCCTAAAGATAAAGCTTGGGGACAGGGATTCTGCCCAAAGAAAGCTGCATTGTGTAGATACTGATTGGCTGTGCATTAGGCATGATTAAATTAGGAGATTAAGTCAGTGAAAAGTAAGAATAATGCTGCAAATCACCACGTTCACTACCCATCTTTGGTTTCTATTATCCTCATAACTGGTCCTGCTCCGAAGACTCATGCAAGTCTTCATCCTGAATTGTTTTGTGATGCTGTTTTCTGGCCAGATATTATTCCTACATTCTTCCCATTTTATCACTTCTTAAAATTTATATTATCCCTTGAAGCCACAGATGCCCAGAGTTCTCAGAGCTAACATGCAGATCCTCCTTCTAACCCTCGATCCTGGCTAGTTTTGTTGTCAACTTGACACTAATTAGAATCACCTGAGAAAGTGCCTCCATCAAATTTCCTGTAGTATTTTATTAATCAATGACTCATGTATGAGGGCTAACCCTCCTGAGGGCAAGCACATTCCTGGACTCATGGTCCTGGGTGGTATAAGAAAGCAGGCTGAGCAAGCTATGGGGAGCAAGCCAGTAAACCATGTCTGCCATCTTTTCTGTTTCAGTTCCTGCTTCAAGTTCCTGCCCTGACTTCTCTCAGTAATAGTGTGGGACCTGAGGGTTGTAAGCTGAAATAAACCCTTTCCTCCCCAGGTTGTTTTTGGTCATGTATTTTGTCATAGCATTAGAAACTCTAACTAAGACAGCTTCACCCCATTTTACGGAAAATGGAATCGAACTTCTTTAGGGTAGCAGAGGTGGTTCCCATCATTGGTTCCCAGGGTGACTGATTAGGACCTGGGACATATTCTTAGGCACCACCCTTATTTTGGCTTTAATATAGTTTGCTCTGGGTTTCCAAATCTAGGTTTACTGTTTGTTTGTTTCTTTTCTTTTCTTTTTTTTTTTTTTTTTTTTTTTTTTTTTTTTTTTTTTTTTTTTTTTTTTTTTTTTTTTTTTTTTTTTTTTTTTTTTTTTTTTTTTTTTTTTTTTTTTTTTTTTTTTTTTTTTTAGCATTTTTGTTGTTATTTGATGCTACTTATGAGCCTCTTTCAACTTGGCAAGAAACTTTCTAGGTGAAAACATTATGGCTCAGACTAAGTTCACTAGTCAATGTGATTTCTAAATCACCTGAATATATAATCTAGTATTGCACACATTTACGTATTATTTAAAAGAACTATTCTATTAAACTCTAAAATAAAAGAGGATGGGAACATTTTTTATTCAGTTCTCTTTCATTATGTATTATGGTGTGCTGGATAAGGCTGCGAAGGCCATTAATGCCTGTCTGTGTTCCCATGGCCCTACCATGCCCTGAACACAGTGGCATAAATGAGGAGTCATCAATATTCTAGTATGTATGATTATCTTGTGAACATAGCACTTCATATACAGTGAGTGGAGTGGGTACTTAATGTATGCATTCCAGTTGTTTAGGTAGTCTTTAAATTTGTATTTCAAGATGGAGTTGAATGGCCTGAAATATTATTCAAAATAGATGGGATGTCTTTTTCCTATAGAAAAGGAAATCCAACTATTCAAAATGGCCTCAAATCTGATACTAAATGTCAAGCCTGACATAACACCTGGACATTTTGATCATTTTCTCCCTTTGACCCCTGTAGGATGCAACACTAGGCACTTTAGTTCACTTAAATGTGTAACAGAAGTGATACTGTATGTGTTCTTTTAAAAACATTTGTGTCTATGTGATGAATAGTATTCATTTGTATATGTATTTGTGTGTGAGTATGAGTGCATATGTGTCAAAAAATATGACAGCTTGAGTTTGGATTCCTAGAATCCTTATAAATACCAGGCAGACATACTGGCCCTCATGCAATCCTAGTGTTTGAAGGAGGAGACAGTGGATTCCTAAAGCACACTGATTAGTTTAATCAAAGAGTTCTGTCTTTAAATGGGAGAGTATTGCAATGTATTAGGCAGTAAGCTTGCAAAGAAAACACATGATGGCAATTCCTATCTCAGCATGCACATGTATTTTATGCATGCATACCTGATCACACTCATTCATGTGAACATACATACACATACATGCACACAACATATATATGGACACTTGAAAAAAGGGTTATAAGAGGCTAAAATACAACATTAGGCTAATCACAGGGCTGGAGAATGGCAATTGGGACCACTCATGAAGGGAATTCTAGACCTAGTTCTGAAAACTTTGTTTCTTTACCATGCTTCTGACCATATTGATGCAAATGCATATTTAACAAATTTGTATTTCTTCATATATAGTTTGATTGTTCCCACAAGAATCCTGTCAAAATTATAGAACCCAGTCAATCTCTTCTATCAAACGAGAGAGACAAAGACATTTCAAAGGAGTCTATTCTGCATTCTGTTTTGGGATGAAAGAAAAAAGAAAAACAAAACTCAAAAATGTTTAAACATTGAATAATGTAGAAGATTCCCAAATGGTTAATTGTCACATGTGGCCCTGTTACCATTTCAAAACTTATACTCCAAAATCATATGCTCCCTGAAGGTCCAGATGGCCAGGTTACAGAACCAAACCAGTAAGCAGAAGGTTCTGGTTTGATGTGCGATGTGTTTCTGTATGCTGTGAATTACCATTGGATAATAAAGGTAAAGCAACTTGTAGGCAGGCAGAAAATCCAAGCATAGATAAAAGAGAAGGAAGGTAGAGTCAGAGGGAGATCCTATGATCTGTCACCAAAAGAGTGAAATGTAAAAAATAGATAAGCCATTAGCTCTGTGGCAAAACATAGATTAGTAGAAATGGGTGGAGTTAAGATGAAAGAGCTAGCTAGCAATAAGCCTGAGTCATAGGTTAAACAATTTTTAATTAATGTAAGCATCTGAGTAACTATTTGGAGCCACATGGCGGTGGAACATCAGGTCTGGCCCTCGGGCTGGAATAGGCCAGAAACTTCATACTACACTGGTTCCCCGCTGTTTAACTCTTGAGAAGCTAGAGAGGGGTGTTGTGTAGCATGCTTTATAATGAAGGTGGGAAAGCCTCCAGAACCAATTTGTTCCAGGTGGCCACAAAATGAACTTTCCTTGTTTTACGTAGCCTAACTCCCACTTAAGCTGTGGCATGAATGATGATTCTCTGCTCATGTGAGGCCATCATTGCAGAGTTTTACTAAACTTGCAGAATGTATAGAACATCTGGAATTAAGGAACATCTGGAATTAAGGAGGTATTGTCCTTTAATCACTGCCCAGTCTTCTGCAGGGGCACAAACTGACTTAGTTAAATAATGTAATCTATTCGTACACAAATGTGGAATAAATGTCACTGCAGCTCCTTAGTGTGCAGTTATAATGAGTTATCCCTTTCTTGAGGTGATTAGGAGTGGTTTTGTTTTTTCTTAAAGCGTATCAAGCCTCATGATTGCCAATGAGCCAGGGATAACTGAAATTAGCCTCCCACGGCTGCTGACCTCTGCACTGACAACCAAGCCTTCCCTTCTGGGAATTTGAGTCTTCTCTAAACGGGAGGTTTGAAGTAGATTCTTTCCAGTCCTTTTGAAGTGTAATGGTCTAGGACAGCCTCCCAGGACAGAGCCCATCCTCTTCCAAACATGTCAAGAATAGTTGATGGGAATTTAAGCTGAACAGGACCTTAGACATCACGGAATTTTGAAGCTGGGGAGATGGTCCAGCTGGTAAGTGCTTGCTGTCTAAGTGTGAATGCATCTGAGTTCTGATTCCTGGCACTCAATTCAAAAGCTTGTGACAGCATTGCACACCTGTAACCCCAGGGCTGAAGAGGTCAGGACAAGAGGATATATATCTGAGGCTTCCTGGCCAGCACATCCACATAAGGCAAGGAATGCAGGTTCTGGGAGTGACAATCTTGAAAACTAAGATGATGATCAAGGAAGACACCTAAGAGATCTCTGATCTTGTTATTCATAGATACACATGTGCACCCCCTCATACATATACACAGAAAATTTCCAAAATAAAAATAATTGATTTTGTGCATTATTTTATAAATGGTGACTAAAATCCTAGATTTTAGCATCTAGGTCATTGTTTTTTTCCTACACATAGTCCATGTTAGTCCTTTCAGGACACTTTACCACATTTCCACAAAAGGGGCTACTTAGAAACATGTTTTCCCCACATAGCTCTGGAGGTTTGAAAGCTCAAAATAAAGGCACTAGTATATAGATCATCTGTGTCCTTGAGAATATCATGATGTTGTATCTCTTTATGGTGACTGAGACTAGTTGGCTGTTACAATGGCACTAATCCCATTGATCAGGATTATACCTTCATGATATAATTATCCCTCAATTTTATCACCTCTTAACTCCATCCACTTGTGTGTTTTGATTTCTGTGTAGAAATTTTGAATGGTCAAAGTATGGAGAACATATTATAACCCTCCCTGGCTTTCAGATTCTGAAAATGAAAATAAAGTTAATTGGGGAATGAGGTAACATACTGGGGAGGGGGAGTCTGATCTTTAATGCCAAGGCTGCAGATGCCAATGTAGTTTGTAGAAACCAATTTCCCTACCATAGAAATTATAATTGTGCATGCTTTTCAAGGGTTATCTGTCTGTTACATGGTTTATACTTAACAAATTATCTTTGAATATTTATGACTGTTTTAGTGAATAACTTCAACTTCTCTTCTCAAATAAACATTACCAAGGACACATTGTACATAAAAGTAAGTTAAGAAGGATTTCATGTATTTTCTTCTCCAAAAAGTGAATGCATCCATGAAAGAAAACATAGCTGTACCTACCAAGTCAACAAAATGAGGTTTTGCCTTTTGCCAATAAATATCCATTTTCCTGTCTTGGTCAGATAACTGTGAAAGTAGTAGTTTCGTCACCTTGTGCAAAAGTGATGCCTCCGCAGCTACTTCCAGCTTCCAGGAGAAAAAGTAATCATTGTGTGCTATTTGAATGTCTTCATAAATGCAATTTATAGCCATGATACTGATCAGTCCTGCACAGTCTTAAGAGATCAATAGTGCCATGTTCATTAGGACTGAATTGAATAGCTCTCCAACTCTGCCTAGAAGATGGTAACTGTTCTTAATGATGTTGTTTTGCCAGTTGGCATTGAAAGTGTACTCTATGTCACTGGTAATTTTCCTAGTTATTGAGGGCCTTTTTATTTCTCCATCCAATCATGAAGGTCAGGCAGATGCTTTGCAATGTCAAGATGGTGGAATCCCTGGCCTCTTAGGATAGAGAGTATGACTAGCTGCTGCTGGGAAAGAGCTCCTTTGATTCAAAACATAGCCACACCTACCAAGTCAACCTACTATGTTGAGAGGAGATTTTATGCTGGAAAGAATTATGACAGTATTGACACAAAAGGGGTTCACCCACATTCTAATCCCAGAAATAGCATTTGCTTATTGGGTGTTTAGAAGTTATACATTGAAGTAGAATTGTGTTTTGATAGCTCTTAATAAGCAATAACTTCTCAGTTTTTAAACTTCCTGACTGACACTTATCATAGAACTTGGAGAAAACCAAGAGTAATGGAATGTAGGGCTGTGATCAATGCATGATTGGCTGGAGAGTATCTATGAGTGTTCATGGTTTTATTTATTCCTTTGTTCACTCAACAATGCTCACAGAAAGTCCATTACATGCTAAGTGCTATGCTAAGAGTCACAGAGGACACCTTATCAGTAAGATATAGCTGTGTAATGTCACATGTTTACATAAAATGATTGCCCTTTCACCTGCTAGACTGTTCCTGAGAGTAGGTACCTACTGAATCCACCCTTACCTTAGATTCAGCCATAGTCTCTTGTATAGATGTCTAGTAATGACCTCTATGGAACATTTAGGTCATAATCCTATTTCTTTGTGATAGTCAATTTGTAAACTTGATAAAGTGTGAGAGAAGAGCCTTTGGACATAATAGTTGGTCATTCTCATTATGGACATTAATTAAGATGGAAATTCTTGCCCACCATGGGTGATACCTTTCTCTCAGCTATGCAAGTGGAGGAAGGGACCTGAGTAACAGCATGCATGCATTACTCTCAGTTCTAGATTGTGGATGTGATGTGGGGAGTTGTTTTAAGCACCTGCTATTTGACTTTCCAGCTAAGACCAACTGTGACATTGAACTACGAACCCCAATAAATCCTTTCTCACATAAATTGCTTTTATCAGGATATCTTGTGACAGAAATAGAAATACAAGTTTAGATGGGATATTCTTGAAGTTGAACAAATACTTGTAGATTTCTCATTTTTAAAATTCAGTATTATGGTAAGGATTCATTTAGTTAATATGTATAAAAATCAATATAGTGTTTGATCAAATTCTGGGTCAATTAATGTTAGGTGTAATAATGATGATAATGATGAAGGATGCAGAGAAGGAAAGGAAAGACAAGAAAAGGAAGAAGGTTTCCTTAAAAATACCATGACTCCCAATGCACTAACATATTTTTGAGTAGTTTTCAACACACAGGCAACTCAGCGGTTGTCCTCGCTCCTCCTCCCCTTGATTCCATTAAAGAATTTGCTTTCTAAATGCAAAAACTACTAACTGTATTTGGCAACTAGGCTTACAGAAAATTATACTGATCTATTAATACAATTTTTAACCTTCATCAGAAAAATTTCTTTTGCTATAGATGGTGATCAACACAGTGTAACATGAAGACTCTTGCCCTTCTGGCAGGAGTCTAGACCTAAAGACCTGCAGTCCCAGACTACCTAGCCCCACAGCCCAGACCTACCCACCCTGCTTAGCCATCCAAAAATGGCTCAGATGCTTATATTCATTTTATGCTGTTTGGCCTATGGCTTAGGCATATTACTAGCTAGCTCTTTCATCTCAATTCAACCCATTTCCATTAATCTGTCCTGCCACGTGGCTTGAGACTTACCTATTATTTCCTTACATGTTGCTTCTTGGGTGGCTGGATCACATCTCCTGTGACTCCCCCTTTCTTTCCCTACCTTATGCTCCAATTTTTCTGCCTACTTTTCCGGTGCCTTCAATAGGCCAAAACAGTTTCTTTATTTAAAGAATGATATTTATAGCATACAGAAAGACATTCTCATATCACATAGAGACCCACAACAGGTCAAAGTATAGAAAATACAGGATTGCAGAATGCTCATCTCTAAATGGGACACCCTCCAAGGCTCAGGTGTCATAATGGAAGAGAGGGCAGTAAGATGGTAGCAGATGGCTCTGAGAGAGGTATAGCAGGACAGTTGCAAACATTCATTCTCTGTGGTCATGAGAAGACCGTGCAAGCTCAAGCCAGGCACAAGCCCTGCATGGAAAAGAAGGGAAGGCATAAAATTCTACTTCCAGATAAGAAGCTCTTGGTGACTGAGAGCTGCCAGAAGAAGAACAGTCAGTTTTCTTAGAAAGATGTTACCCTAAGTGGGCAGACCACGAGCCAGTCTTCCACACAACTAATAATATATGGGCAGCACAAATTGTATTTCCTAGTACTTTTTAAAAAAGATACAAAGTTGGATGGCTATGGAAGGGTGGTAGATATGGAAGAAGTTGGAAGAAAGCATGAAGATAAAGTGTATAAAATTATCAAAGAACTATTTAAAGTGAGAAAATAAATATAAAGAATGTTGCATCAAAAATATTTTCCTTATTCAACAGGCACTGAAAAACACAGGTGAACTTATAGGTTGCTTGAAGTAGAGAGTGCTACAATAAACATGAGAATGCAGATATCTCTTTAATATGCTATTTTCCCTTCGTCTGGAGAGATATTCAGAAGCAAGGTAGCTCAGCTTCAGGCAGATCTGTGTTTAGTGCTTTTGAAAAACTGAATAATTTTTCTTGGCAATGTCTATCTATCTATCTATTAACATAAGTAAGTATATATTAATTCAGCCAAAAAACAGTGAAACATTTTACTATTAGTGATGAATTAGATACTACCAGAGAACATCATGTTACTTAAATAAGCATACTTTTTTCATACATGGATCCAAACAAATAATCACAAAGAATGATATGGTAATAAATGCTATAGCCCAGTAATGTTTGGGAAAGAGGAGATAAAGAAAGCCAAAAAAGACAAATTAGAAGAATATACTCTACTGCTGTATGAAGCTCAGTTGGATAACTATAGCTAAGAGCAATCTATAGCATATTTTATAAGCAAAAGAAGAGACTTTGAAGGCTCCATACATAAAGAGATAGGAGATTCAAAAGTTAATTTAATTTCATTACATTATGTATATGTATATTGAATTATTATTCTGTACCCATATATACATGTGATTATTATGTACCAGTTTATGAATATGTAAAGATGTTGAATCAGTTATGAAGCACCTATCAGTAGTGTGTCAAATGTTTATGAGAAACAGTGACTTTTAAAGTGCTCACTAACAGAAATGTTATTTACCTAGGAAGAAGTAAAAGCTGTAAGAGAAATTTACAAGAAGATGCATGAAGCAAGGATGGCTCAACACTGTGTAATCAGAAACATGAGCTGTATCGCTCTTACACCAAGTCTGTAGCATAGAACTCATTGTGTGGCCTGTGATCACATAAAAACAATGATTATTATAATAGTGATGATAAAACATGATTTGATATGTTTATTTAGCTGTCAGATTGTGACAAATAATTGCCTGGTTTTCTAATTTATTTTGTACTAGATTTCCAGAAGGATTATTTACAGAAGAAATTAGTACTTTCATTTTACCAAAGAAAGAAGCAGTTTAATGATATTGAGTCATGTGATCAGATTCCTACAGCCAGGCAGAGGCAGTATTAATTCTGAAAAACACAATGACACTCATAGTCTTGACATAACATTCACCATATTACTTAGTACTAGATGTTGGAATCCTGGAGCACATTACTTAATATGGAGTGAAAATCATTATCTAAGATTCAGATATGATTCACTGTATTGCTGAGGTGATTCCATGTTGTCAATTTTTGTATTGTTGAAGTCTCATGTAGAAGAAAAATAAATAATATAGGAGTGTTAAAGCAATCTTTAAAAAAAAGCAAACCCTTATAAAGACAATAACCAGGACATCAGGCATTCCTATAAGCCTTAGGAGACAATGTGGGAAGTAGACCTTAACACCATTGTGACTTCTGGCCTAGATATCGGGCATGACTGGCTGAGACTTTGCTGCTGTACTTTGAACTCACGCTCTGTGTTTTCCATGTGCTGTGCTCCCCATAGTCTTCCTCAGGCCACGGACTGACTCTGGTAGGCCATGAGGAGGACCATTAAGTGGGATACTGGAACTCTTTAAGCTGAGATTGGTTTTAGGATGCCCCGGGGCCTTGTCACCTACACACCAATCTACAGTGTTTCCATCTAACCCCCTCTCTGAGGTTATAGACTGGTCTTGTGATATTATGACTGCCAGTTTCCTTAGGAACTTCTCTATTGTCTTCAAATGCTCTTTTTGCTTTAATAAAATTCTGTGTATTTAATCTGGCTTGTAGTTTACTTCTTGGAAGACTCAGACTAATGCAATGCTGAAAAGATATGTCTCTACAAATTGACTCATTGTTCTGACAGTACTTTTGTAGAAAATGAGAAAATAATTATAAAGTTTAAAAATGGACCAGTTGGGGTCTAAGCTGATGGCTCAGTCACCTAACTTCAGATCCCTACACCTGAATTAAAACCTGGCTGTGGAAGTCTGGGTGTCCCTTTAAACACATTGTTCAAAAAGCAGAGATGGGGGTCCTGGGCTTGCTATCCAGTCAGTGTAATGGAAACTGTGGAAACTGTGAGCTCCAGTTTCAATGAGTGATGCTATGTGAAAGAATAAGATATAGAGTGATTGAAAAAGACGTTTGATGTTGGTCTCTTGCTTCCACATGCACCCAAATGATGCAAGCATGTACCCACACACACACACAAAAACAGAGAGAGGAGAGGAGAGAGAGAGAGAGAGAGAGAGAGAGAGAGAGAGAGAGAGAGAGAGAGAGGAAGGAAGAAGAGGAGAAGGAGAGGGAGGAGGAGGAGGAGGAGGAGGAGGAGGAGGAGGAGAGACATTTGTTGTACATGGTTCTGGAGCAGACTTTCCAGGCATGGACCAGAGGTTTGGACCCACATTCCGACAGAAACACATGCAGTCCCACAAAATCACACAGATGCTTGAATTATTTTTACGCTGATTGACCTAGGGCCCAGGCATATAACTTGCTAACTCCTTCATCTAAACTAACCCATCTTGTTCAGCCATGCGGCTCGGTACCTTTTCTCAGAGCAGCATTTCCTCTGCAACTCCTGGCAGCTTCGATGACCTTGTCACCTGTGTCTGGTGTCTGTCTCTGCTCTGAGATGTTGCCAAGTTTTCTTAGCCTGGTAGCCCCGCCCACACTTCCTGTTTGCCTTTGGCCAATCAGCTTTTATTAAACTCATAGGCCAGACAAATATATACATTACCAGCATAATCCCACTACAGAGAAATGATTATTTGTATACAATGCCTATCAAAATGTGAAAATAGCTTGTACACCTTCCTCAGTGCTTTGCACAGAACATTGAGATTTTACTTCTGTTGTCTCTCTGTATTTTATCGTCATCATCATCATCCAGATGAATAATCTGAAATTTAGAAACTTATAAGACTTTCTTTAGGTCACACAATGACGTGGTGGTGAGGCTCCAAACTCAGTCTCATTAGCTTCAATATGTTTAATAGAATGTGTTTCTAAGCATTGAGGCCTAAGCATCTGTAGCATCAGTTGGTACTCATGTCGGGGACAGCCCCACATTGTGTTGAGAACAATGTGACCTGGGTCTACAGAAATGATTTCTGAGAAAAACACAAGAGCTTAGTACAGGCTTGGAAGTGTGTTCAATTGGGCTTGTTTGAATTAAACTCAAAGTCAGTAAACATGGAGAAGACTTATGATATTTGCTCAATGTGTAATAACCTAGGAGCTATGCAAATTGCAATGGATTTGTTAGGCTTTCAACTTTAAAATATCATGTTTGTTTTCTCTAAAGAAAAATAGATATGCTACATAATAAAAGAAGAGTAAACACGAGACACTGGTAAATAACAGAGATTAAGAGCAGGAGGCTAGATAGAGTGATGAGCCTCAGACCTACTTACTGTTCTTATAGCACACTGTAGCTTGCTATAGATTGGCAGTCCAATAATATTAATAACATCCTTGAAAGGGAGCATGATCAAGCCCCTTCTACAAATGGGACCAATAGTCTATGAAAGGCAAAACCACTACTCTGGCCTCAGAGAGGGTAAAGGATGGTTTATTTTTGAGTTTAGTGAGTGAACACAGCCCAGGAACACAGATTGAGATGACCTCAAATTCCATGTTCCATTGCAGTAATGGTTTGATGAATCCTTTAGTGTTATAGAACAAAGAAAGTCATAAATCAAGGCACTTTAAAGAAATACGTTGGTGGAAACATCAGGGAGGCAGGTCAAAGCAAAGCAAGAACATCCTTGCTAGAGGCCTCAGGTGCCAGCTGATAACCTCCTGAACCATCGGTAAGCGGAGACTAGTTATCTGATAAGTTAATATAGTCCAAAAGATTCTGTATGGTAGTTGCAAGGATGTTGAGTCAGACACAGAGGTGAAGAAGTAACAGCTATTAAGGAGGTTAAAGATAGCTCAAGATAAATTGCATTTGGACTTTGGACCTACACAATTCTTCCCTCTGCACAATAGGTGAAGTGCTCCAGTTAGTCAGCCTTGCAGAAGGCTCAGTGATGATATTAGCTATTTCCAGAAATTTTTGTTTCCAGGTCTTAGAGAAGAAGATGAAAACCATTTTACTTCTATGCATGGTTCTTTATCAAGCACAAAAACTCCTGGCTGCGACTGAGGAAGACTGGTCTAGCAGGTTGACCCTGTAGAGCTAAAGGCCTAGCGGAGCAAGCCATATACAAGTGGGGTTTCCAGGTGGGGGAGTGACTTCAAAGAATATATTTGTTTTCTGGGAATAGAACATAGCCTTGAAGAAGCTAATAACACTCTTAGAACATACCTGGGTGTAATGTCAACCACTCTCAGTGGTCTTCTGCCCAGAATAGGTTACTAGTAAAAGGTGCGTAGACAGGGTGTGGAAGAATGGGCCAAGCACCTTGCAGTGTCTAGCTAATAGCTACTTTTGGAACTCATGTGCTATTCTCCCAAAGAAGATTTGAAGACATAACTGGGTCATCAGCTATAGTGAGAAGGATTCTCTACATGGACAAGTTTGGGCAACAGCCAGGGAAATCTGGAACTTTCCTTTTAATGTGACTCTCCCCTCCTCCTCTGGAATCACTCAAAATCAGGTTACTAAATCCTTAGACCTATTTCCAGAGATGGGGATTAGAAGATTTTGAGAGGCCAGATTAGAAGTAAGACTGCCTGCAGTGTACTGGCAGCATTACAGTTAGTTATGCGGCTTGGAACAAACTGTCACTATGCTTTGATTCTCCAAAGAGAGGTTGATATCAGACCTCAGTGCATGAGGCTAGAGCCCTGTCAGTAGAGAGCCTGGTTAGCATGCACCAGGCCTGTACTTTGGAAGTAAAGGAAAGAGGAGAGGAAATTCCAGGTCAACCTTGGCTACAATATAGTCAGCTTGAGACCAGCCTTCAACTAAAAAACAAAAACCAAACAAACAAATATCTAAAAGAGATTAAGACAAAAGAAAAGAACCTTGAATGATGATGAAAACCATATTCATGACCAAAATAAAAAAAAACAACAATAAACAATTCTAAAAAAAAAAACCCTATATATTCAGTGTGGATTGCATGACATTAGTGAATGAGGAGTATCCCTGTCATCTGGATCAACTTAAATACAAAAGTTTAGAACTCATAAGTGGAGAACAAATGAATCTGTAGTTCAAAGTTGGCTTACAGATGACCATGTTTTAAAAGTTCTCTCAATTAGAATGTTTATTACTCTAAACTTTCATTATTCAAAAGATGAAAATTACCTACACTAATCACTTGAAAGAGAAAAGTGAAACTGTTATGCTATTTACTGTTGTAAGGTAAACACAGTCTTTATATCAAATGCTGTTATTTCCTTGTGTTTTGTTCATTGCAGATGCACCTTTGACCAGAGTTCTGTCCTCAGAGATCAAAGGTGACAGATAGGAGATAATAGTAATAAATCACAGTGGAGAATGTTGTTTCTAAGTGGAATTTTAGCAACTTCAGAAGAACTGAACAGAAAAAGACAAGAGTGATCTGAGAGTATACAGTTATCCTGTGATCTATAGAAAAAAGACACTAATGAATGAATAAAACACAGATAAGAATGCCAATACCTATCAGGAGTCAATACGAAATAAAAGAAAAGTTTCCAGAATATTCCAAGATGGAACTTACTACCAGAATTTGCTTTCCTAGGATTGACCCAGAAAATAGAATGAGAAGTCTGGTGTCTTTCTACTTAGTACATGAGGAGTATGCTGGCAATAGCTGGAAGGTTTGCCTCTTTTAGGAGATCCCAAGAAGTTAGCTCCAAGAGTCCCTTCTAACAGAAAGAGGATGGGCAGTTGTAAGACCTTTGCTGGAAGTCAGGACATTGGCTCAATGGTAGTTGTCTTGATGGATTGCTTTATACACTTCTCTAGTTCTGAGAGAACACTGCAAGCTGAATCAGAAAACAATGATGAGCCCTTGCATGTCAGGAGGGGAAGGATGCCAAGCAGAAGACACCAAAGCTGCTGTGGAGACTGGAGCAGCCGTGCTGGAGTGAGCTGCTGATGGAGCATGGTGCTTGGAGTGGAGAAACAAAGAAAGAATAAAGGTGAAAGAATATTATAGAACCATTCCAGGCCTAAGATTGAAGGCATTCCTTGGAGAACACAAAGGACAATATCTAAACAAAGACAGGACAATATCTAAAACCCAAAAAAACCCACCACTCCAGAGGAATTAGGATATTTTCCACCTCTTTATCTAAATAATTCTATGAGAGCTCACTGAAACCAGATTTTTTTCTAGAATATAATAATGCATATTAAGTATGAGAAAAAGTCATTAATACATGTTTAAAATAAGAGCACACTACCAAAATTCAAAAAGAATAGCTTAAAGTTAGGCTGAGATACAAAGCAACTATCAAATACACCAGATTCCAACCGCTCAAGGCTACCTCTGGGGATGCTCCACACACCTCTTTATTTCTGAGTGCATCATTTGAGCCTGGGGCAGAAGGAAATGAACCAGGGGTACAGGAAACCGTAGGGAACACAGCCTTCGCTGCTTTTGCCACATGGTCTAGGGCCGATCTCACAAATTATCCACGTGGATGGAGATGATGGAAGTAAGTTAGCCCTCAGTACCAGCTGCTCTCAAACAGCCTGCAGCCATAGCCCAAGTGGCAGTAAACAGTCTGTCAAGCCATCCTCTCTATGGACACCTACCCTCCCTCAGATGCTAATGCGCTAGCCTGCAACAAATTGAACACACCTGGCTCCAAAACTGCTTCCTGAGCAGAGTTAAAAGCCTGGCAGACTTTCCCGGAGGAGCAGCACATATGTCTTAGTTTTTGTTCCATCAACTAAAAGAATGGTTAACCAAAAATTAAAGAAATAAAATGAAAGAGGCCTGACAAATGCCCCTGAAGTATGTCTCATTAATCACGGGTCTCCTGAGCACACATCTTTCCAAGAAATGGCAGGAATTAACTCCAGACAAGAGTGCTTCAGCACTAAGAAACAGAAACCTTAAGACTGCTCAAGGGGAGAGTCCACAGTCTATCACTATTTGCGTTTCTGAGTGGTGGCCTGGCTTTTTGATTTTCGAAGAGCAAACACACACATAACTTCTGATGCTGTTTTAGAAAAAAATACTGGAATATTAATTGGTATTGCAATTGGAATAGTTTAGTGAGTTTTCTAGTTGAATAATCTTTAGGAAACTATACTGACAATTAAGCAAATAGTTAAATAAGCATAAACGAGTAAAACAAAATAAAAAGAAGCCTAGAGAGAGAACAGGGTCCAAAGAATCTATTCCCTGACTACTTCCTGACATATCCACACTCAAGTTTAGGAGTCTGAATTCTGTCCTGTTCCCTTCAGGTAGCATCCTTTCCACAAGAAAACTTGTCTATAAGCCACACTGATTGCTTGCATGTCTTGTCTCCATGGACCTGTGAACAGATCCTTTTGTAGAGTTATATTCTATACTTCATCCAAGGTGATCAAATTTCTTCTATGGGTTTTTCAAATTATGTTGAGCACTTAAGGCTCATCCCATGTATATACTAATTATATGGCTGTCTCCCTTGCTAGCCTGAGCACCAGTCATGGATAGTGACCTCTTTCCATTTTACTTTTGCTCCTCCAATGTCTACATAATGCAGCACACATAGTAGGTTCTTGATCAGCACTTTGGTCTCATTGGTCTTCATTTTTTTCATCTGTGAAGTCCACAAAGCTTCCCAGTCATCAAGGCTTGCAAGATAAATATTCATGTTGCTTCCTCTACGTGGTTTGATCTGACCTTTTCTGCAAATTTTACCCAACAATTAAGATCAAGCTTAACCACAACTTTCAGTGTCTCTTTCCTGTTCTGCAATTTTTCATGTCCTCTTTGGGACTGAACCTTCATAGTTCTTATGCTATGCTTTATGCCATCCAATTTATCCTTTTCATTCCTTTGCTTCTACATGTAGTGGCTGGGGAAGGCTAGGAAGGAATTACACCTTTGAGGGGTAATTTTGATTCTCTCAGATTATTGAAAACTACATCATAGCTTGTCTGCCAAATTCTTGTTGTGTTGGTTTGCCAAAGAAATACAGTGGGCTACTTGCAGCATGGACAGACCCCATGGAAAATCATTTTCTTCATTTGGGAGGTTGGAAGTGCAAGATCGGGGTGTTACCATCTCTGCTTTCTCCTTGCTTTTCTTGCGGCCATCTTCTCACTGTGTGCTCACATGGCTCTCCCTCTAGACATATCCATCCTTGGTATCTTTTTATATACTAACCAATCAATTCTAAAGACTTAATTTTCATTGAATTATCTAGATAAATAAATGCAATAAAATTTTAGGATACTCAAGGTCAAAGGGTAAGCATGAGCTTTTGTAAGATCACAATTCAGCTTCTGATCCTATTAACTTGGAGCTCAATGCTTATGTTTCAGATATTCTATTAGAAGTAAATCTCAAACTCGTTAGTATAGGGGACACTACACATGTTGAAGTAAGGTCCTTTAGAGCAACAGTACAGACTATTCATGGAGAACCTTATACCCTGCGGAGCCTGGCCATACTTCATAGGCTCATGCTTGTGACAGACCCTACATAGGATGCAAATGCATAATTTCTTATGGAAATGAAGAGCTGACTTGCATGGGATGTGAGTGATTACTCATGGGATGTCAAAGAATTTGAAAATGGATATTAGAATGCTTTGTGTGTTGAGAAGCCAAAAGCATGGACAACCATCATGACCTTGGAGAAAGCACTTACAGACACTATGAACATCTATGTAATTGTTGCCTCAGCATCAGCAAATTTCAGTTTCACACACATTTTAGTTTACAGCACCTGTTGGGTGCAGTGTCCTTTGTTCAGTTAGAATTTGTGGCAGAAGGGGTCAGTCAGGAGAGGGAACATATGCTAAATCAGACACAGTCTATAGGAGGTTCCTGTTAGGTACCATAGATAAAGCAATGACATAAATTAAGTCACATAATATAACCTCTGCTAGTCTACTGTGAAGGGTAAGGTTCTATACCATGTTAATCTCCCTCACAAATCACCTTATAACAAGGTTCCATGATGCTACTGAGGCAGAAATGACGTGAAGTTGATGATCAGATGACTTCATCCTTGTAAGCAACATGGGGCCTGATCAGAACCAGACATTTAAATTGACAGACATCTTAGGCCATGAAAGTTTTTTTTCTTCCACCTGGAGTCTAAGGAAAGGAGATTTCTCTATTGTAACTTCCTCTAATGTGATAAAATATCCTACCCCAAAATTTGGGAGATAAAGGATTTATTTCAGTTCACAATTTCAGGTTACTCTCCACCGCTATATGGAAGCCAAGGCAGAAACCTGAGGCATCTCTTCACAGTACATCCATGGTAAAGAGTCAGAGACATAAGAGCATGTGTGTCTAGTCCCCAGCTAATTTGCTCTATTCTTTAGTAGTCTAGAGCCCCAACCCAGGGAATGTTGTTGACCACTGTCAGCCTTGGGTTCCTACATCATTAAATCAGTCAAGACAATCCCACACATACATGCCCATAGTCCAATTCAATCTTAAAAATCATTAATTTCGACTCTCTTCCCAACTGATTCTCAGTTGTGGCAAATCGATTATTCTAGCTAACATCACATTTCCATAGCCTTATTTTATATAATTTTCATAACTAAATTCATGAAGATAATACAATGCCAAGTTTAACACCGACCAAATACATGGCCAAAGGGCTGCATACAGTCCCCAGTTCCTATTTTCCAAGCCACAATGTGGCTCATATTCTCTACTTCATGTCCTGTTACATGTACCTTTAAGTACAGCCACTGAATATACCACACAGAGATCCGTTCTTACTATGAAGTATTTTATTCCTTCCGGCTTCCTCTCCTAGTTTTCAGGTCATTTCAGAAAATATGTAACAGAATCCTTAGTGTTATGCACAGCTGTTTAATATCTCTCTTTCTTACTAAAGTTTAACTACAGTCATATACAGACAAGGAACAGTAAAGGTAGTGAAGCCTGAGAAAGACAAATTTGCACTCCCTTTCTGTCCCCTCAGCTGGTAGGAGTGGGTGGTGGGCACTCAGGGCTCAGATGTTCTTAAACACTGGCTACCATTTGACCTCTTCTTCTTTGTCTGTAATCTCTAAATTGTGTAATATATCAATTTCTAAGTCATGAAACTACCTACTCGATCTTACATTTTCAAGGAACATGGTGGTTACTGGTCAAAAAAAAAGAACTTTGTCCAGGCTCATTCCAGTCTGTTTTTATGATCTTGTACAATAAACTAAATTGATCTTCAGATTCATCTGTAAAATTTACAGGTACTAACAGAAATAATTGTAAGACCCAGTACATTAATTAAATTAAATAATGAGATGATATTTGCTTGATATTATTAGTCATTTAATAATTTGTCAACTGACCATATGAAATATTAAAACTGAGCTTTGAAGCAACTTTCTCAGTAAATAACTTTAACAACAATAACAGCAAAATCCTATTTTATATTGAAGGTTCCAATTTTGTTTCTACATTAAATTATTTAAAGAAAGATATTGGCTTGTAGTAGAAAGCTAGCATTTTGATTGCTTGCCATAAGGTTTAAGACATCTAGGGAGCTGTATCAGAAGAAAGAGAATTTGGAATACCACTTTTTAAGTTCTCTGTGTCACTTTGAAATATGTAACAAGATTAAGGGCAGAAGTTGTTTTTTAATCATTTTGACTTAGCCTTTCTTTTCTCCTATATTTTTTTGACCTGTAAGTAGGAAAAAATGGTTAAAGGAAACTGAATAGAATGATAAAAAAGAAAAATGAAGCTTTTTATACATTTGTGTGTTCAGTTGGTCAATATATTCACTTTGGTTTATGTGACATACATTTTCTTAAACATTAGTGAAGCTGTAGTAAATAAAATGGTCATAGATATCTAATAAGTAAATGATTCATTTTAAGATATTAGAATATAAAGAATATAGGGAGCTGATTGATCATAATTTACATGTCCATTTGGGTACAAAATTATATAAAGTAGTCAGAAAGGCAAAATCTGAATGATGGCTACTCTTGTAATTGGAAAGATAATTACTTAGCTCAAGAATTTATGGATTGAAGATATCACTGGATATATTTTTCTGTAATTAAAAAGTTGTCTGTGTAAGTTTTGAGTTATATCATAAGTGAATCAATCGTCCAGCCAATGAACTGCACTTCCAGTGAGGTACCAAGAATGTCTGAAATCTCTCAAACTGTCAGGCATCAAGGTACACATAAACAACCTCAAATCTATAGAAAAGTTACCAATATTGGTATTCTTTCTCCACAGGCACAAAAGAAAACTTTCAGAATCCCAAGGTGGAGGAGGAAATTAGAGTGGTATTAAGTGGTGGCTTCGGGGCATTTGTCAGAGTTTGTGTATGTTAGAGCATCATACAGAAGGCTCTCAGAAAGGGCTGGCTGCAAGCAGTATGTAGCGTGATACAGTGGGAAGGATGCCAACTAGGCAATCAATGAGGCCTAGACTCCCTTATAACTCCAGCCTCTCTACACTGTGCTTTGCTGTCCTGGAGGTATGACTTCTCTTCTTCATTATCTCAACTGAAAGGTAGGAATGACAATCCCTAAACTCATAAGAGGTTGTATAGTTAGGATCACAAAGGTTAAGTATGGTAGCCACCTCAGAGTAGTTACCTAATAGACATGAGTTTTCTTAATCCTTCATTCTGTTTACTTAAAATATCTAAACAAATATAGAGAAACAAGAGTTCTATCAATATCAGTGTTGAAGAATATGCAGCTTTAATGATTATCTACATACTAAACACTTTTGAATAAGTAGTAGCCATTTTACCTGGAGCATAGCGGCAGATTATATGTGATGTTATAACACAGGGCATGCTCAGAATCAGCACCCAGGTAGACCCCTGCCAAGTGCTGACATTTAGGAACTGGTAACTCAGTCTGTAAGACTTTCCAAGGACAGAAGGATTTCCCTTATTTCTGCCACTCCAGTGCACAGGGCAACATTTTCTCACAGCAAAGGATGAATTTCTCCCCTTGGCAGCATCATTCATTCTCAGAGTAATCTATGAATATGATAAACATATGTGCCTACAATCTTCAACACTGACACCAGTGTTAATTAAATCTGAAGATTTTCCCGTGTTTCACTGGAGATGTGGAATGGGCCACCTTGTAAGCCACACATTTACATTCATGATTTGGATAAATTGGATTTTTACTGATGGTTTCCTGGAACATTATGTATTCCAGTGATGTTATCTGTCATGGAGACTGCATCCAAAGCATCAGCTTTTTCTCTTCTCCTCAGGACAGTTTTCTAGCAGTTGGTGGAAGCTATTCAATGTCTTCTAGTTGTGTCTTCCCTATGCAGAAGATGCTTTCTGTCTGCAACTGTTATTCAAGATATGTTTTTTAAGTAGGATAAAACCAATGCTATAACTTAAGATTTTATCATAAATGGACAGTATTCTGGGTAGATTTCAAGTAGAAATCCATAGAGCAGACCCTCACCTCCTAACCATGAACTTGAAACTCTGTCAGTGCAACTCAAAATCAATTTGGTCTTTAGTGTAGTGATTTTTTACATTTGACTCAATGAGAAAAAAATGACATAAGTTTTGTATGGTAATGCTATTGAGGTTTATGTGTTCATGTGTGTGTGTGTGTGTGTGTGTGTTTGAGAAAGGGAGGGAGGGAGGGAGAGAGGTAGGGGGGGAGAGACACACACACACACAGAAAGAGAGAGAGAGAGAGAGAGAGAGAGAGAGAGAGAGAGAGAGAGAGAGAGAGATTGAGATTTTCATGACCCTGTCAGATGAGTGTATTTGTGATTCTCAGGCATTGTCCTGATCAAAAGAGGAGCCAACTACAACTTTTCTGGTGCTCTGGGCTAGTAAGGGCAACCAAATAAACAATCTAACATTCTTTTTGATCAAAGTATGTGAAGAGATCACCAGAGGAGAGGACTAAACCCAAGCTTGGTATATCTAGTAAGGCTTCTCAGACAAAGCACTATTTAAGAATTAATGGATAGATGGCTAGAGGAGCCAGAGCAGAGAATAGAACATTTCCTCACAGAACAGTGGGTTTGTGTGAAGGCTGAGCATCTGAAGGAAACAAGGTGTCAGAAATCCTAGAATATTACCTCACTCAGGATCCATCTGAAGAGAAGGCATGAAGCCCACAGAGGGACAGCGGTACCAGTGCTCCCACCTCTTCATGGGTTACTGGCAAAGTTTGGACAGAAACGGCATTTGTGAAAATATAACCTGTCTTCTAAGCAATGCAGCTGGGAGGAGCACTGACTATTTTAGGGTGTGAAGAAGCCAGAGCTGTGGACAAAGAAATAAGCTTTCAATAGCTAAGTAGCTTGTGCTTTGCTTCATCTCCATTTTCAGTGCTTTCCTGTCTGTTCTCACTCCTTTGGGGGAAGACTGGAAGGCAACACTGGATGCACCATCATGCATAGTAACATAGCACATGGATCTCTTAGAATTTCTCAGTAGAGAGGCAGGGACATGTATTAAGAAGGGAGAATTGTTCAGCCTGTGCAGCACATAGATGATATAGAAAAGGGCAAAGTGTTTGTTCAATCCCTGGGATCTTGATCAAGCTCTAGAATCTCTTTAAAATTTTGTTTTCTTATCTATAAAATGTGCCAACTAATAAACTTCTATGAATAATATTTTTTAATTTTTTATACTTTATTTATTTATTTGCCTTGGTGTTTGCCTGGAACTGGAACTACAGACAGTTGTTAGCTGCCATGTGGGTGCTGGGAATTGAACCTGGGTCCTCTGGAAGAGCAGATGGTGCTCTTAACCACTGAGCCATCTCTCCAGCCCCGAATAAAAAATTTTTTAAAAATATGTGAAAAAGTATAAGCTCCTCTAGTGACTTGAAACTCAGACCCGCCACAAGCGTGCAAGGGTAGAATTAGTATCCTTCCTTTTTATTACAAAGATTTTAGTACGTATAACAACACTAAGCTCAAGGAGCAGGCTCCAACTTCTTAAAAGTGACTGTGTCAAAGGAAGCATTGAGCTTATTCAATTCTGTACAAACCAAAATGTTAAATCTGCCCAATTTTTTGTCTCTGTCTCTCTGTGGGTGAATATGTGTAGGAAAGTGGGCATTCAGAAGACATTTCTCAAGTGAATGGTGACGAGATGGACTACTAAAAATGAGTTAAGGTCACAAACCCATCAAATTGGGCTGTCAGAAACTGTGATCAAAGCCCATGGAATTACACTTCCAAAGTGTAAGTACAGAACCTGAAGTACAGAGACATAAAATGTTTCTACTGGGACCATACAGATAGGAAACAGAATGGGCCTGCAACTCATTTATTCTGATTTCCATGCACATCCTTATGCATGCATGTTGGTGTATATGTACATGTGTGTGGTGCACATGCATGTGTGTTACATGGCCATTCTACTTAGAAGTGATATTTGCCTAAATCTTTCTGACTTCACTCACCAGGTTGTCTATAATCTAAAGATAGAAAGATAGCTTGTAAGAAAATCTTTGAAGGTAGAATCACTTTTGTTATTATATGTCTTCTGATTTACATACGAAACAGTCTTATTGAATATTCATTGCCTTCTGCCACCTGGAGGCACTTTTGCAGTTCCCATCTGTGTCTCTTTCTTCAACACAGGCAGTGTTCTTATAGAGCCTGCAAGTAGAGAACTCTGAACAAAGTCTTAGGAGAGCTTTCATTTAAGAGGAAGAGTCTACATCAGGTCTCCAAGAACAGTGCTGCAGCCTACCAACGCAGACTGCTGGGGAAATAATAAAACCTATGAGTAAAGACATTGGAGAAGAAGCATTGCATTTTGTTTTTATCTTATGAAATGGAAAATTATATAGGTTGATTCTTTTTTGTATGGATTCTGATTCCATGAGGTGGATAGATCTCATTTAGAGCCTTTCTACTGAAGTATAAAAAAAGAGGGTCTAGCAGTGAATAGGGCTTCCTAAAACATGAATTCTCATGCAGGTTTGCCCATTAGAGTAATTCAAGGGATTTGAAAAAGATGGAGGTATAGCCCTATACAGATTGATGCAATTGATTAGGAGTAAGGATTGTGTGCTCAGAGTTTTAAAGTTCGGGTCTAGGATAGTGTAAAATGCTTGGCATACAAGTGTGGTAAACTAAATTTTAATTCCCAGAACTCACCTAAAAAAAAAAAAAAGAAAATAGAGACTATAGGATGCTTGAAGCTTGCTAGCTTGCCATCTTGGTGAATTTAGCAAGTGAGAGATGAGTTATGTCTTAACAAACAAAAGGATTGACACCCAATGAGCCACATCAGAGGTTGAACTCTGGCTTTTTATGTAAGTATACACATATCATCATCATTACTTTTCACACCCTCATACATGTACCTTCTCCCACACAAAAAAAACTCTCCAGTAGATTCTAATATGTAGTCAGTGTTAATAAAGGGTTAAGCACCAACCTGTAAAAGGATAGACATAAAAACAATCAGGTTTTGCTGGACACCTTAGTTTATCTGAATAATTCAAATTTGCTTATGTAGAACAGAATAGACACAGATAATATATGAACAAAGTATTCCCTGTGTTATGAAAAATAGGTGCAGAGTCATATATGAACCCATGAGGGGCATAGTTTGTGTTCTGTCTTCTTGACATTAAAGCCTCCAGACATGAACTGGAAAGGGTATACTTATGGAGAAGTAATGCTACTGTGTAGAAGGAGTTTTGAGATGCTTGAAAACATTTAAGACTCAATTCTCCTAAACAGAATTTTTGGAAACAAACATAGTGCAATTTCATTTTTTCTCATTGAGAACAAATATATTTCTTAAAATTTCCCTGTATATAATATTCATATTTTTAAACATCAGTGTTGCTGTCTATTCAAATCCTTTCTGCACAGCTATGTAAACACCCGCCTACTTTTACAGTTAATATCTTGAGAGGATTTTATACAAAAGATTCATTGTCCACATCACATTTCTGCTCATGTATTTGGAGTAAACACTGGGGCGTGCATGCTCATAATCTGTTGCCATCATTTTTCAGACTGTTACCTTTGACAAAAAGTAATGCAGTCAGGGGTTTTGTGTTCCTCATTGCAAAGGACAGTGCTTTGCATTTAAAAGTACAATTTGGCTTTTTCTATTTGGCTTAGGTGTTGACATGATTTGGTGCCTGCCAGAACTGAGTCAGTAGCTTCCTACTTACAATAGAAATATTGTGCATTTTTCAGACTCCTCTAGTGAGTTTGATTCTAGAATCCAAGAACCAACAAGGCCTGGCTAGAGCCAGAAGCGCCAGTGCTAGGTTGTGGTCCAATGCAAGCAGACATGGAGGAAGAGCTGCATTATCTTATGACTAACATGGGGGCTTAGAATGTATTGTGAACTTTCTCTCCATATCCCCTTTGCTACTACTATTGGTTGCCTCTTAACTCTTCAAGACTACATTATAGTTAATGTCTTATTATGTCTCTTATGAAATTAAGGTTTTTGTTTGTTCCCCAACTCAGCTCAAGTATAAGGGTTGAGATGATGATAATTATTAATATTACTAAAAATAGATCTTTTGAGAAGTTTCTTCATGTGCTTTTTCTTCTGAGAAAGGATTTCACTATGTAGCCCTAGGACAGCCAAAGCTTATCATCTTCAGCCTCAGTTTCTGCAGTATTGGTACTATGGATGTATGCTGCTGCTTCATATGACTTTCTGTGAAATTGATCAAAGAATTTCACATGAATTTCTTGGGCAGAAGAGCCCCAGGAGAGAGGATACTTGAGGCAGCTTTCAACATGTTTTTATCTTATTCATGTCTGCAGTAAGTATATTCTGCAGTTTTTATCACTTATTGGAAACTTGTTTTGGAGGGTTCCCATAGGTGCGCTTTTCACATGTTGACAGCATCAATCAGTCAAACACGTATGGCCTGCAGTAAGTACTAAAATCATATACAGTTTCAAACTCCCTTTAGAACACTAAAGAATCCCCAAATCTCTCCATCTGGTTCTCCAAAACTAAGGTCTGATCTGCTGATAAGCCCCTGCCATCCCAGCTTGGGCCTTTTCCTCCTATAGCATATGATCAAGAATTTGTTGATATGGCTTGTTTCTGTGCTATTGTATAGATGACACAGAGAACAACAAGATGAGAAAGAATTGCTTTCTACTTGTAGATGAGGATGTATAATTGTATCATCCACACCACCATGGCCATTACCACTAATGTCACTACCTTACTCCTCTCACCAACAAAGATATGATTCTCAGTGCTAGGAAGGACTAACACCACCATCAGATTCACTGCCATTGCTGTCACTCTTTCTAGGGACATCACTAGCTTCAGCACCCCAACGAGTTGCACCACAGCTACACAATCGCTAGCTTCCACTACATGATAGTTCATCTGTGCTACACATAAATCTTCCTGTGACTCCCCCTCCTTCACCAGTAAAGCAATATCCACTCGGAGATGGAACAGGATTTATATCTGCAACTCAGATCTGTTGGACTCCAGTGAACCTGCTTTTTCTATGAAAATAACTCACATCTAGGTGCCTGCTCAGTGTAAAACACTATGGTTGGCATGTGAAATCACTTACTTTAATCTAAGAACTCTAAAACTATGTATAATTACTCTTCAATATATCAAGGACATTAAAGTCAAGGACAATAAAGGGAAATCAGGTATAAGGTGTCCACACAGGTCATCCTTCCTAGGCTAGCACTGAATTACCTTTCTAATGCAGGCTGTCAAGTCCCAGAGCACAGCCTGACTCTAAACTACCTTTTAGATCATGGGAAAGCTGACCAGGATCACTATGTGGCTGGTACTCAGAAAGAGAGGATGACTAAAGAAGAAATCAGCTACCCTAGTATTGGGCACACCTCCTCAGACTAGAAATCCCAGAGGCTTCCCTCAAACAAAGAAACCCATGATAGCATCATGCCTTGCTGACCTAGAGAAAGATGGGATGTGCTGGGTAAAGGCGTTGACTTCCCCTACAGCTATCCATCTGCTCAGCTTTAGATTTTACTTCTTGTATTCCAAGCCAGAAAAGACCCTTAAAAAACAATTTCTTTGTCATGCTTTTAAAACAAACAGAAAAAAAAAATCCGGTTTTCATTTTACCATTTTATGAAGCTTTTTTATACCGTGCCACTTAAAGTAGTGTGGAGCCAGTCAGACAGATTGCTTTGGAATCATGATTTGAATTGTGAGAATTGGTATGGAGGTTGAGTCTCTAAAGAAGGGGAAATTGAGACCCCAGTACAGCAACACATTTTTTTTTAGTTAAGTTAGTTTGGAAGGTGTTCAGATAAAAGTTATTTTCCAAGACTTCCCACATGAAGATAGCCTTTCTTCTTAGATAGTTTGCAGAATGCCAGCATAGGAAGTGCTGCTGTGGGGTTTTGGTTACAATGGTGTGTATCAAATAGTGATCATAGTGCTGCTTAATTAAAAGGATGTGAAAGGAGAGAACTTTGATGGTTTAGGACATGGATACTGAACCTCAGAGATGCCAGCCTCTGGACACCAAGCATCCAAGAAAGGACTGTGCCTCAGATACTTATACTGGTTGTTCATTACTCATGAATGGATCAACTCCAGCTGTTTCTTTAGGAATAACAGGGCACATGAGGTTGATTCCAAAGCACTGGGCCAGAGTCCAGATGTCATCAAGTTCAAGGTAATAAACATGAAGTGTGGCAGTTAACACATTTCTCTTTAGTCCACTCAAGCCTTTCCAATGCCCATTACCCTCCTAAGGCATTTTATTGTCTTTGGTCATGTGACAGTTCCACACAGTTAAAGGTATTACCTAAATTACAGTTATCATAATTACTAACAATTTATGAGCTTGACACTCACTTCTTAAATGCTTCATATGAACCAGCTCCTTTTGAAAGAGCAGTGTACACTTCATTTATTCTGATATAAGAAAGCTAATGCAGTCCTAGGCTTGCTGCTTGTGTGTGAAACTGATCTGTGTTATAAGGGTCACCATAGATTTATGGGTGTTGATATGGCATAAGACAACCCAAATTTTTGTTAGAAATTACATTATCATTTTAATGCCAATAAACTATTCTTTTTTTCTGTCACAAACAGTAGCCACAGTTTAACTTCTAGATATCTTTTTGTAGGTGATCATCTACAACATCTAAGGGACCCAAAACTTGTATTTGATATAATGGTATATAAGCTGCAATGGCTTTTGGATTGCTTTCATTTGAAAAAGTTTTGTTAATTTTCTGTAGCTTTTGTGTCAAAAGTCTATTCATTTTTCAAGGACCATATCTCCAGAGATTTTGTCTTTCTTGGGGACAACAATCTCAGTGTCCTTCTCTAGTCTGAAGAAAAACAGCAACATTAGCTCATGTCCTATGTCTTACACATTTTTGGTAGCAACATAAAGATTAAAACCAAGATCCCCAAACTATAATTCCCATGATATTTAATTGAAATATTTTAAATTGTATATGAATGTATTATAAAGATATACAAATATATAAACTAAATAAATTGTTATTGCTACAATTCATAAAGTAATTTACCTAGATTCTTTTTTGTTATGTAATGATTTAAACTTAACAAAAATGGTGTTAATCTACTTCTTAAAATTAAAATGTAGTGGTGGTCATCTTATGATGACTGTGCCTTAATAATAATTTAATAATGTATTTTATATTATCCTAGACTCTAAGGCAGGGTAGCGTAAACCACATCTTTGAGGGATGTAGGCACTGATGCAATTTATATTAAGATTATATATCTTATGTCTGAATCCATTGCTTGTGCAAGTGAGATTCCTCTCTTCCTTTTAAATGTCTTATCCTGGATGGAGGCAAACTCCCAGTCCTCATATGTAGTGGACTTTAAAAAGTTGGAGACTCTACTTCCTTAAGCCAATAATGTGATGAAAAATCTGTCAGTTGATTTTCCAAATACTTACATCCCTTAAGAAGCAAATGTGTTCCTCGAGATGCTAAAAACCAATTTTGCCTTTTCTTTTCTCATGTGTGTTAATCAAGTATCTCATTTTTGTTATGTCCTGAGAGGGGACCATTGTTATTGAGACTTTTCCTTCTTAGTTGAAAACACAGCATATCCAACCCCTAGACTCAGTAGAGTGAGATAAGATTTTTGCTATCACATGCAGAAAACAAAATTTATATGGGTAATGAAAACAAAGGCCAATGCTTGGGCAGAGGCAAAGAACTATAACTTGTCTTGAGAGACATGTAAGATTTAACCAGATGTGAGAAAGTTAAAACAATGCTCTTGTTGCAAAAGAAAACTATTTGAAGAAATTGCAAAATGCGCATCATATGTAGAATAAAATTAACTTCCTAACTTATGAAAATAAAAATTCTCTGGATCATAACTCTCTCTATATTTCATTCTTACCACACAACACTTTCTCAGTGCATATGGGTCACATTGACTGTTTTTTGAAATTCAAAAATATAATAGAGTCTGAATAGCAAGGTTGTGCTTGTAGCAAAGCATTTGGTCTAGAAGAGAAGCAAGTATGACCCTGAAAGGGTTCAGAAGGATAAGGTCTGTAAAGTGAGGTAGACATTACCATTGGGTACCTTAAAATATTATCTCGCATGGGTGTCTGAGTCCCATGAATAAGAGAATTACCATGAGACTATGCTTTTCTACACTGTCAATATTTGTCACTGTAAATATTGGTTTAATAAAATGCTGACTAGCCAGAAGACAGACTAGGTGAGGCAACCAGAATAGGAAAATTTTGGGAAGCAGAAGGTCAGAAAGGAGACACCAGCAGATGCAGAGGAAAAAAGTTGAGGATGCTGCTCTGAGAATAAAAGTTACCAAGCCATGTGGCTAAATACAAATAGAAATATGGGCTGACTTAAAGTATGAGAGTTAGCAAATAATAAGCCTTAGCCATAGATCAAACAGTATGTAATTAATATAAGACTTTTTGTTGTTATTTGGGACTGTTGGTCTGAACCTTGGGGCAAGGCTGGGTCAGAAACTTCAGACTAAAGAGAACAATGAATAATCCTAAAATCTTGGTTTTGTAGTCTTCCTTTACTTTCTTTTAGGACAGTAATAGCACTAGTTCTCATATAGGTTAGCTTGAAAGTTTTAGTCTTTTTTCTTGGATGGGCATGGAGTAGCTGTTGTTCCTCTGCGGAGTTCACCATGTCATCCTTTCTCTTTGCATTATGAATTTTTTGAAATTAACCCCCCTTTTTTTTCTGAATTATCAGTTTCTCCATTTCTAGATAGTTTCTATCAACCCACTAAAATTAAAAAAACAGTACAGTATCTTTGTTTTAAGAAAACATTTATTCTTATAGTTATTCGATTTACTACATTCTTATTCAATATTTGTCTGTTTACTTTTTATAAGAAAGCATCTCTAAATAGAGGTCTGCAGCTTTCCTCTACCCTCTTTTTTTATTATGAATAAAGTCACATTTTCTATCCTTGTTCAAGGTCCCCTACCCCTCCCACCCCCTCCAGTCACTTTCTCTTCTCCACATCTCCCCATCTTCTCCCGAGCAAGGATACTCCCTACCCTCTTTTACTCTATGGATTTCTTTACAATTAGTTTTCCATCTTGGCCATCAACAGTTCTTGTCAAGGTTTTCAATATCCCTGACTGTCCTCTCTTTGCTCTGTCCTCTGTCTCTTTCCTCCTTAGGGGTCACTGGCATAGTTAGCTCACCCTCTCTCTAGAGTGAACTGTGCCCTTCCTTGGTGCCACTAAGATCACAGCCTGCTGATCATCCTCCTACCGGGCTTCCATTTATGCTCAGTCTTTTTTGATGTTTCTGAAAGTTGAACAATCTAGTCTTGGACCTTAACCTTTGCTTTCTCTCTAATTTTCTTTTTCAGTGCCCTGGCTATCTGTGCCATAGATCAGCATATCCACACCATCAGCCTCTGTTCTTCCCCAGAGTACACACTTAATATAAGGCTAGCTATTATTCCCTTACATGTTTTATGAAAATGAAAATTTTCTATTCCATAGCTTTCTCTCAATTCTTGCTTTATCACATACCACTTTCTCCATTACTAGGTTTGCTGTGGTCCCACTGACTTTTTGGAGGGCTTGGATTTTTTCAATTTCTTGATCCTACAAGGTTCTCCTACTATGGGGACTTTAAGTTGTTTTCTTTGACTGGGAAAATGTCATTCCCGCCTTCCATCCTTAATCAGGGCAGTCTCTACACTTTGTATCAGCTTTTGGCACTGCCCAGTAATATCTGGTTGTCTTTTATTTACTAAAACAGCCCCTGGGAGAAAAGGGAACTTGTATATTTTGTTAATTGCTTTGTCGTAGATATTAGGACCTGTCTGGCAATAGTAAGTGTTCAATAAATATTTGTGACAGGGATGAACAAATAAAGGATATTTGTTTCCCTGAAAATCTTGTGAGAAAATGCCATTTGAAGAAACAAATAAGTATAATGTCCCTTTTCTCACAGTAGCTATCTTTTGCAAAATTAGAATTGTTCCATGTGGTCTTCCTTGGGTCACTGAATTTACTTTGTCCTGAGATTATCACCAGGATGAATTGTTTTAATTTCTTTGAAATTGTTGACTTTGTCCGTTTTGTCTAGGAAGAAAAGCAAAACAAAGGCAGTAATAAGCAGCTGTCATGAACCATATGCTCTCAAAGGTTTGATGCCCCTTTCTAAACATTTCTGTTGGATTTAGGTGGCTTTCTCAAGAACCTATCATGGCATGTGCTCCCCTGAAGGCAAACTCTTCCAGGAATAAAGAGTCTTGCAATAGAATGAAATGGCAGATAGAAGAAGGCTCAATGAAGAGGATTGGAGAGAGGAAAGAATCAGTGACTCATCTGTTTTCTTAAGCCCAATTTTTCCCTTCTCCATGTTTGATAAAAACAAACAAACATACAAAGGCATGAAAAAAATAAACACCTACCTCATTACTTACATATTCTGAGTTTTCATAGCTTTATCTGGAGAATAGGCCTAGTATTTACTCCATGGGACTGTTGCTTGAACTAAGTTGAAATCAATATTTCATTTTTGTACCTAGTTCATTTCCCAGCACAAGGTGGGTGCTATTATTAATAACAACACTGGCGTAACTTAAATTACTTTCCTATTCTAAGAGCTGACTCATTCAAACAACAGCTTTGCTATTTATCAAGCTTTACCATTAGTTATTTTTTGTTTCTAAAACTAAACAAGTGTAGGCAATGGAAAATAAGTGACAAGAAAAAAGTTAAAAAAATCTTGTTTAAACTTGTCTGCCCAATGCTGTGAGATTTTTAGCTCTGCTTTCTTTAGAAACACATTCAGGTAACATGTTATAAGCCACAGCATGAAGCACTTTTCAGAAGACCATGAAGCAACTCACTAGGTAGGAATTTGTGTAGCTAAGCATGTGTATGCTAGAAGGCTTCTTTACTTTATTCAAACAATTTGATACTCTTGTTTTGGTTTGCTTTGTTTCTTAAAAAGGTATATTGTGCTAGAATTCTCCGGACCACTTTTTCATGAGGTTGACAAAATGACCACTCTCACAGATAAGCAAACTGATTCTCAAGACATTAACTGCCCAAGATATGGCATCCAGATTGAAGGGAAAATATGTCTAAAGTAGTCAAGGTTGGTAACTCAAAGTCCTTGCTTCTTGTCTGTCTGCCCTCCATTCTTAGCCTTGATAAAAGGCCCTGCTGCTGTTACTATGGCTGTTCACACCTTATGGCAACTACCAGTAACTTGGGGTTGGGTTCAGTTGAGACTCAGAAGTATGTCTGGCTCTTGATTTCCAGATGGTCCCTACAGGTATACCCATAGGTAAGCATTCTTGTGACCTCTTTTCTCTCCTACCATATAGAATGATTCTGTTTTTTATCCATATCTTATGTATATATCACATCTCAAAGAAGTATCTTAAAAGAACAAATATGGGATGGGAAAGTCATATGGCATCTAAAGATATTCCTTTTAATTTTAGCTATTAACTGGCATTTTTGTCCAGTCTTCTTTATGTCCCTGTTAGTTGGCCATATGATTCTGGAGTATACCATTTTATATTTTGTTAAGGACACAAGGCCTTTAATTGCCAAGTAAATAGCAGTTTATAGAGTTTATCTATGGATGCTTTGTGACCTGTCATAGAGAGATGCCCAAAGTGCTGAGCTACCCTGTGGAACATGCTGACAACATGGGATGTGCTACATTCACACTTTCCTAACTAGATGGGACACTACAATCCCAATGGTAAAAAGTTACATCTTTGTCCTGCTTCTTTTGTGTCCGTTTTTCAAGGTATTGCAGGAAGTATACACAGTCTTTTCCAAGAATTAAACTTTCAGGTTCCATGTTTCAGGTTCCTCTCTAATCACATGTTAGCTAACTAACAGGTTAGGGGACAGGCATCCTGGAAAGCACAAAGATACAAAACACACAGAGAAGAACATCAGCCACAGAAAATAATGATAAAAGAAGAATGTAGGAAGATCAGACAAGGTGAACTTCAGGAACAGAGGGGAAGGCTGTCAACAGCAATTTCAGTGTGCCAGAAACTGGGATTCTGGCAATTCTGAAAAACTCAAACAAACAGGCAAATCAAACAAAAACAAACAAACAAACCAGAATTTAAAAGAAAGAAAGAACCCTGAAAACACAGACACACAGAAATAAAATTTGTAAAATCACAAAATTAGAAATCATAATGTACAAGCAAATGATCACTAAAGTTAAAAAGAAATACTAAAACAAAGCAATATGAGAAAAAAAATCTCCAAAAGTACCCTCGAGTGTTGGCCATGTTGTTCATGATGCCTTCTCTTAAGAGTGGTTTGTATACCCAGTGAGACTCCATTGGAGATAATCAATTGTTTTCTTTCTAAGTGTTTGTTAATTGGTGATATTTTCTTGATTGGGAAGCTTCTGTCCACTTGCCCTTCTTAGTACTGGACATGTGCAGGCCCTGTGCATGCTATCAGTCTCCACGAGTTCCCATGTGCTCAGTCCAGCTGCACCTGGATGACACTGTTTTTATGAACGTTCATGCCCCCTGGATCTTACCATCTTTCTTCCTCTTCTTCAGAATTCCTTCGACCCTTAAAGGAGGGATTTGATGAAGACATCCCATTTAGAACTGAATAGTTCAAAGTTTTTCACTCTCTGTAATTCTCAGGAATTTTGATCTACTGCTGATGACTTTGCAAGGTGAGGAATACTAAATAACCTTATATTATTTAACCAACCTGTGGTCCATGCATCTTTTGTATGAATCAGTTTTTAGGACTTTGGAATAGCTTAGAGAAGAGTATTGCTTACCTATTACTGTATGAACTCAAGGAAAGCACTTATCCATGTGAAGTACCACTTCTTAATATGTATTATGGAAATCTTGTTCTGATACTAAGGGTTATTTTGAAAAACATCCCAAGAATTTTGTTAATACAACTGAAAGAAAAGAGTCTCTATTTCTTATGTTTTAGGGAAGCCCCCTGTTCACCTATTAAAACCTGCCACATAAGAAAACAGGTTGAAGTAGCTAAGACTCCAGCTACCTTGGTAATTAATTGCTAAGGTCTCCATGTAAATTCTAGTCCACTCTCACTTAGAACCCAAAGCCCAAAATGAGCCACTTGATGAGACAGGCACATCCTTGTCTTCAAGCAAAGGGCTCACCATCCTTAATATCACTGGGCATGAGAAGCTATGTTAGGCACTGCCACTTACTCTCTATGTGGTCTTGATCAACTTGTATTGTACAAATCCTAACTGATCTTATAATAAAAATCTAGAGCCAGATATCAGGGAAAAGCTGAAAGATCAGAGAGACAGAGAAACAAACCACTTCTCACCACTACTGAATCCTCAGGCTAAAGGGGGAAGATCCTGTCTTTACAAATCCTTAGACTGAAGAGGGGAAGCACAGGAAAGAATAAGCTGAGACAGAAAGGAAGCACAAGAGGAAAACTCCTGACTCCTCCCGTCTTATATTTCTTTCTCTGCCCAGCCATATCACTTTCTGTTTCAACCTTCCTGTGCTGAGATTAAAGGCATGTGTTACCAAGTGTTGGGATTAAAGGTGAGTGATCCCTAGTGCTGGGTTAAAGGTGTATGCAACTACTGCCTGGCTCTGTTTGACTTTGAACTCACAGAAATAAAGAAGGATCTGTGTGTCTGCCTCCAAAGTGCTGGGATTGAAGGCATGTGCCACCATTTCCTGACCTCTATGGCTAACTCTGTGGCTGGCTCTGTTCTCTGATTGTCAGGCAACCTTTATTTGATACATACTATACCACCATAAAATTGTGTACATTTTTTTGTGTCATAGTAGTTTCACTAGGATGAAGTAGTAAAAATGACTTGCTATGTATTGTTCCTCTTTGTAAAAGTATGACATAGTTTTATTAATTGTAATTATAGATGGTGGTTCTACTGTATAGTATATAATGAATTATATACTGTGATATGCCGCTGAAGAAAGATGAGCTTCTTACTACAGATGTGGGAACAGCCATGTCACTTCTTTAACATTAGTTATTGAGGTGGAAAACTATGCTTCTTATGTGAGGTCTATGGAATCTTTCTTTGTCTCTGCCTCTGAGGATTCTATTTATTCCCCTCCCTTATCCACAGAGCTTAACCTGTAACTCCACTTTGTTGTTCATGTCTTGACCTCATCTTTCTCCAAGAAGTCATCATATCCAGGTCTCCAAGATGAATGACTCAAGATCTGGTACTTCCCTCACTTGCACACATATTATATCTGTGTGATATTCCTGTACAATCATGCATCTTCTCCAAGACATCTTGTTTAGTTTCCTCAAGCACTGGGTTAAAAGAAAAAATGAATCTTGCTTGTTCATTTATGCCAGCACATAGCACACTTCTATCAAATGGTATAACATAAAACATTCATTGGAAAATATGGCTGAGTTATATATTTCATCCAAGTTAATTATCAGTGACTAATCTGACCTTCAAGGGTAGTAAATCTTCTTGATTACTTAACTAAATTGTTAGATAATCCAAGTACACTTGTATTGTACAAATGACCTGACCTGTTAAAAAAGCTATGCTTATTTATTGAATCCAGTAACTAGTTATATAAAGGTATTAGGATCTTTTTAGAAGAAAAATTAAGAAAGCAATTTAATTAATTTTATTTAAAATAATTACTTTTGTTTGTTTCCTTATTTGACACAGGTTTTCACTTAGCCCAGGATGATCTCAAAACCCCTCTGTAGCTGAAGAGGATCTTGAACCACTGATTCTCCTGAGCTCTGTCTCCCAAAGTCTACAATTACATGTATTGGCAACCACATTTGGTTTTATACCATCTTGGGAATCAAATCCAGGACAGAGCTTGTGCTAAGCAAACACTCTACCAACAACACCACCTTCTCAGCTCAACAAAATCAGTATGTCTAATTTATGCCCAGAATTGTATTTACGCTCTTTTCTGAGGGCTGTGGGATCAGGTAGAGAAATGTGACAAGACAATAGATAGTTTCGAGAAAAATTATAATGCTGTATTGAATAGGACATGAAATCCATACCATTAATAAAGAAACAATAATAAATAGGATTTCCAAGACTTTAAGTCGACCATTATTGACATCAAGAAACTGAAGCATGAACAGTTGGATGATTCAGGGAAATACCCATCATTATTCCTCTTAGGACCATGAACACCCCCTTGATATTTAATTGCAATGAAACTTGCAGCACTATATAATTCAAATGCTCATGAAATGAGTAAAAGTTGATGTAGGAGAAACACAAATGTTAAATAAACATTTTTCAGTCTTTGTACCACTAGTTTTTTATGAACTGTTACTAAACTTAAAAAAATACAAAAGAATTCATGTAGGTTTTGATAGCAATGTATAATTCTAACCTAGTTCTTAACATATGAAAGTATCATGGTACATTTGTTGATACTTGTTTTTAAATCTATCATTTCTGTAATGTGAATAGGCAGACATTGTTTATTATCTCTTGAGCTGTATCAGTGACTCATATGTGAAGACCTGATAGCTGATTTAATTGTAACTCAGTTGGGGGCAGGCAAGACTTGCGTGTGGTCGTTTTCTCCATTTCTCCCAAACCCATAGGTATCATAGTACTTTAAAGCTAAAGCTATTTCCATTCTCTCATTGTAGGAGAGAGGTTATGGGCTCTGCATTCAGGCATATCTAGCTTTAAGTCAAAATTCTGATGGTTCCTAAATCAATTTGGGTTTATATGGTCCTTTGACATATGCTTTCTTTACTTTTCCCTTCAAATATAAATTATATAAAATATATAAGCTTCCTGGATTATACTAACTAAAAAATGCTAGCCACTTTTCAGTTACATGTTCACAAATACAAAATTTGTCTTGTGACAAATGGTTCTGTTCAGTGAATAATAGGAAAGTATGGGTGAATAAAAGTGGGAGGTGGCAGAAGAGAACATAACAGCCAGAATTCTAAATGAAACATCTGATGCTCATCTCTGATTGTTATTTCTAAATGGCAATTAATTTTTTAAACATTTGGACATTTGCTACCATCCAACTTGGAATAAAAATGACTGAACTTACTCACCACACTGAAGCAAATAAAGGACAGAATCAAGAAGTCAATGGTCTTCAACAAACTAGACATCAGGCAACAAAGGACAGGGACCCACCCTGTGAGGCATAAAGTAGATGGGGTGAATGCCATCACGCCCACAGTCTGCTTGTTGAGAGGCTCAGCCCAAGACTGATCTGATAATGCCCCTAACTTGGACTCAAGGAGTTAAGGCAAAGAGGGCTCAAAAGCCAGAGTGATAGCAGTGGATCTGAAGATACAGATGATGGTTCTGAAGTTGTTGTGATTAAAATAACATAAAATCACAAAGCAGTGTGAATGGAAGCTCTTGTCAATATTTTTGGTATGTCTGCTTTACCTTTCAAATCTCCTCTCAATACCCTCCATTTCCATAGTATTATCTAAGATTGTTGAGTACACATTTGTGTCATTGTTTTATGAATCCAACATGTAATACATTTTCCTGGAAAAATATCCATTATTTAAAAAAAAAAACAGCCTTGGTTTGAATTTTAAATGGGCATCATTGATGGTCCATGTATGCTTGACTGAGTTGAAAGAAGAGATGCAGGAACTGTTTTAACATTTGTTTACTGTAACAAAATCAAAAGTCAGCAATTAATTCTCAGCATAAGCTCTTTCTACAGACATATAAATTGTTTTAACTCTTATCTCATGATTTTACATATTTAAATACAATGAAAAGATTAATTGATAGCCATATATTTTCATTCAAGACTTTTCAACACAAACTGTCTAAAACACTCAGGAGTATAGAGAACTTTGGAGTGGATTTGAGTGGATTTGAATTCTAGCTTCAACATCACAGCCACACCAACTAATGTGGACAAGTGATGTGGGCTCTATGGTAGAATCCATGCCATAAACTGATAAGAAGACTACAGAGAAGAGGTCAGAAAAATGTCACACATACCAAGTAGGACCCTGCAGTGGTTTAAACATAAATGGCTTCCATAGGCTTATATAGTCAATGATGGCCAGCCTATGGGAGGGGCGCTGCTTAAGGGGTTAGGGGTGTAGCCTTGTTGGAAGAAATGTGTCACTGGAAGTATGTCTGTTTTAAGATTTTCTTGGGCCCAAGCCAGGCCCACTATCTCACTCTTGTTACTGCCAGTTGATCCAGGTACAAATACTCTTAGCTACCTCTCTAGGACCATGGCTCCATGAATGCTGCCATTCTTCCAGACATTTCAATAATGGACTAAACCTCTGAATCTGTAAACTAGCTTCAGTTAAATGCTTCCCTTTATAAGAGCTGCTGTTGTCATGCTGTCTCTTCATAGCAATAGAACATTGACTAAGGCAGATCTTAACTATACTCTGTCACCAATGGCTATTTTGTGAACTGTAGCTAAATCTATTAATACTGGCTGCAATAATGGGAACTCAACAAAACCTCCCTGTACTTGCCACTCACTCAGTGCTGTTTCTGAGTTGAAGGAAGACACTTTCATGACTCTACTTCCAGAATAACTTCTTCCAGAGCTATGACTCATACTTCATCATGTTGTATTTGGAACAAAATTTAGGAAAGCACTGCTAATTATTCTAAATTTCATATTTCTTCAGAACAAATGCTGTCGGTTGAATATAAGTTCAAAGGTAAAATCACACATGTATAAGTAGTTCTTATTTGTAGATCAGGTTAAACTGATTTTCCAGTGAGAATATGCTGCTTGTCTCTGCTCAAAGCAGAGTAAGTGGGCTAGAGAGATGGCTCAGAGGTTAAGACTGTTGACTGCTCTTCAGGAGCTCCTGAGTTCAATTTCCAGCAACCACATGGTGGCTCACAACCATCCATGATGACATCTGGTACTATCTTCTGTATACAAAATAAATAATAATAATAAAAAAGCTGAGTAAGCTGTGAGGAGCCATTCTCTCCTCTCAGTTACTAAAATTTTCACTTTCAAAATCTAATTATTGATGTATTACTTTCCCTTGTCAGTATATTTTTGGGGAATTTTGTAGTACTATATATTTTTCTGAGGAGGGGACTAAGATCCCTTATATGCTAGCCTTAATCTTCAGAATTTCAAAACTTTGAAAATTTCCAGGATCCAACAAATTCAGAATTCTTTAAATTCACAAAGTGTGAAATCCATTGCCTATCTTTGGCGAAATGCAGATTTGCTCTTCAAACAAATTGTTCTGGAAACCAAGTTTAACCTGATTTTGGTAAAGGACTTAAGAATCTTAACACTTCAGTGGCCTACATAAGCATTTGTCTTGAACTGTAAACCTAGACCACTCTACAAAAGAATACATGACTACCACTTCCCCAAAGAAGTATAATTTCTAATTGTACTTTGCACAATTATCCCTACACCCACAGGTAAGAGTGTCTCTTACCTTTCATCAATGTAGCTTTTTTTCTTTTGTTTTTAATAGGCCAAGACTATTGCAGAAATCTATAACAGACCAAATTACAGAAAACAACTAAGCACAGCATGCCTAACTCCAATTGATACATCTACATATGATACCCACAGTACCTACACCTAAGACTCTGGAAACATGATGAATGGGTAAGTGGGAAGATTGTTAAAAGTCAGAGGACCAGGATATCTGCTGTGAGATACTGTCTTCTATATATGACAAGGTTACTGTATCCATGAAATCTCAGCACTGTGTTGGTCTAAGCAAGACCTAAAAATGACAACACAAATTGACATGTTAACATAAATGGGGGAAATCTCACAAGGCCGCACCCTTAGATGGGAGGGGGGTACAGGCAGTTAATGACTTCTGTGAGAGGCAGAATTGGACTTCCCCAAGAATGAGCCCCTAATGGGTTGTCGAATCCCAAGGGGCAGCTCTAAAATTATAAAAAATATGAGTAACATTAAATAGACTCACAAGCTCTATTTAGAAATTTATATGCATGTGTTGCATATTCATACAAAACTGTAATAATCAAATAACGAGGGGTTAGGAATATGTGAAATTGTTGGAGGGAGTTTACAGGAGATGTTGAAGGGGCAATGATATAAACATAGTATTTATTTATAAAATTCTCAAAAACCAATAAAAACAAAAGAAAAAAGCAAGATGAATAACCAAAAATGCAATGAAATTTATGTTTGATTGAGGCTGAAAACTGAAATTAGCTAGGCTACCTGAACAACTACATAGAAGTCAATTATATACTTTTCATATTATAGAATCAGATAGTGAAAAAACTAAAACAACCCATGTTTAGAGTTGCAAAATTTCTCAAAGATGTATAAGAAAAGATTTTGCAAGATTCTCCACTAAGACACTTATGTACAGAAATTAAATAAGACACAAAGCAATGGCTTGGTGCAATTATATTGATGTTTCAGTTCTCCTAGAAAATCAGGATGCTTTCTGAGGAAGGAATTATATGATGGTATTCTAATTTTGAAGTTTACACTGTTTTAAATATGCAGTGCACTCTTTTATTTAAAATGATAAATATAATTGGAAGGAACACTACCTGTAAGGCAACAAGGATCTAGAGAGTGTGGCTTGGGCATAGGAAATGAATAAACATATCCAAGAAATGGACAGAGATCCCAGAATTAGAGATGACCTAACATGAGACTTCATCTTTAGAAAAGCGTCAAAATAGTCCAATGAGGAAGGAACTGTTTTATCGTAGCAAATAAACCCAGGGAGACAAAGCTAAATTGGAACCCACTTTAGAAACATCCATGAAGCTTCATAAGTAAATGTAGAGCAAAAGTACAAAGATTTGGGTGGTCATTGAAAGTGGTAAACATGGCCCATAGCTTCCGGTTCTGCTCCCAGGACCAAGTGCTGTCTGCAGAGTCCCAGCACACTCTGGAGCAGGGGCAGGTAAACTCTGCCCCGTCACCACACCCACAGCTCCTGAGGGAATTTGCACAGCTACCCATTGCCACCTTGAACTGAGCAAACCAACAACTGCAGGGGTCTCTGAAAGACAGACTCAGACCCTGACCAGAGAGGTGACAGGAGGCACACAAACCCGAGTGCCACAACTGACCAGGATCCATCTAATCGTGAACCACTGAAGCCATGGGCAAACGTCAGTGCAAAAAATTACATAATAATACAAAGAACAACATGGTAACTCCAGAAGAGAGTGGTGATCTTAGAAATACAAGACCTGAACTGAGCAATGAAGAGGAAACAGAAGGAAGCAACACCAAAAATTCCTTTTTGATGATCATCGAAGCTCTAAAAGAAGATATGAAAAAAAGCCTTAAAGAAATAGAAGAAAATACAAACAAAAAATTGGAAGAGATGAACAAATCTATGAAAGAAACATGCCAGGAACTAAAAGATGAAATGGAAGCAATAAAAAAGGCACAAAATGAGGCAAAGATGGAAATAGAAAACCTGAAGAAAAAAGCTGGAACCACAGATACAAGCATAACAGAGTTCAAGAGATGGAAGATGGAATCTCTGAAGTGGAAGACTCAGTAGCTCAAATAGATATATCAGTCAAAGAAAATAGTAAAACTAAAAAAGCCATAACTCAAAATGAAAGTGGTAAACATGGAAGGAAAATGTCAATGTAGAATTAATAATGATAAAACAATCATTGCTCATTCAAAATATACCATAAATAAGATAGATAATAAGCAGTAAGAGGAATAACTATCTGCAAATCACACTTCTGACAGAAGGTTGTTACCAAGATACAGAAAAACAATTCTCTTCTTGAGTATTTACCTAGGACAAAGAAAAACACTAACAAAAGACTTGTACAGCTTTATTCATGATCACTCAGTACTATCATCCCCTGCTAATCTTCAGTAGGAGAGTATATAAACAAACCCCAGTATATCATTTAATTGATTATTCATGAATCAAATACATTGAACAACATGCATGGATCTCAAAATCATTTTCCTGAGTAAATGAAACTTTATGTAGCAGAGAACATAGTGCATGATTCCATTCATATGAAATTCATAAATAAAAGAAATATACATAGCAAAAGAATTTGGAATAATGTTGTCTCTCAGAAGGGAAATGATAGCAATATTTTACATTTGATGAATGTTTGGGCTACCCAGGTGCATTGCAATTGTCAATATTCAGTAAATGCATACTTAATAATCATGCATTTCATTGCACAGAAATTGTGCATTAACAACCGTAAACAAATACTGAACTCTAGTTAGTGATATGAATCCTGAATTATTTAGGAAAAAATGTGTTTATGTCTGCAATTAATTTTGAAATATACTGAAAATCAGATGGGAGAGTAGATACACAGATAAGCAATAAATTGAGTAAGTCAATATTGATGGTAGGGTCTAGGAAGTTGATATACACAGGGATTCAACATGTTTTCAACTGTGGTATACTCATAAAAGTTCCCATTACTTTGAGAGAGGACATACTGTTTGTATTTTTCAATGCTAGCAAATGAAAATCCCAAGACAATTAGTTCATGTTCAGACACATTTAGAAAATAAACTCAATTCTGTCAGTTATTCCAGCAGGTTTATTTACTATTTACACAGAATTCTAGGAATTACTCTGCTCCATTCCGTTAGCATTTAATCATAGTACACAACCTCTTGGAATTCTGTTCCACGATACTTTGTACACACTTTTACTTCCTCCCAAATTCCACTGCTGTTTCCATTCCCTCTTGTCCCTCTTGTTACACTAGAACATATATGTGTTTGTATGCTTACATATACATAAAACTTATATATGTTTACATATATAAAGCATATATATATACATTACATATATATGTTCATATATATGATGTCTCCATTCCATCGCACTGCATTGAAACACACATACACACATTTTCTCTCAGTGATTTGTTATTAAATCTCTTTATTTGCTCCAACAATATTTCTAAAAATTGACCTGACAGCTTATTTCAGAGGCACTTAGGTTGCTTGTAAAAGTTCAGACTCAATGATCTACCTCTGAGTACCAGGCATAGAACCTATAGCGTTAACACCGTGCACAGGCAGTCTTCATATATTCTAGCTCCCAACACTTCTGGCACATGCTATTTCTTCTGATATTTGAAGTAACTTTGCATTTGTTTCTACATTTATTATTTTTGTTTGGTTAATTTATTTTGTTTCTAATCATTTGATTCACCTTCCCTGTGGTCACTTAATGGTATTCTTTCTCCTCACAGCTTTGGCCTGGCAATTTCCCTCTACAGATCTACTTCTATACTGCTAACTACTGTGCCTTTCCTTCCTTTAATTCTTTACATTTAAGAGACACTTGGGCACTTTGCAGCAAGCACCTTGCATATTGAGGATTGGTTTCATAATGAAGATGATTGGTTTGTTTACTCACAAGAGCAATAGTGTTTAGTTATCAATAACAAAATTGTTTGTTACTATTCAACAATGTTGTGAACTTCTGCAGGAAAACTAACTCTGCCATTACACATCAAAAGCCTTCTAACTTGCTACCTCCTTTTTTCTACATCAAAGGGCTTATTTGTAGTTAATGTAACTCTGAAACAATGGACATTTACCTATAAACAAAGCTATTGCTGAGCCATTTATTTGTGAGGCGAGTGAAGACAAGAACAGCATATTTTGTTGATTGTCATTGCATCCTCTATGCTTCTACTGCACCTTTGATGCCACACATTCGCTGAAGGTGGTATTTATAACCTTCTCATTGAATGTATAAAAATGAGCTATTCTACCTGGAAAACAAGATTTTGTAAGAATTTCTTAGATAGCTCTATGATGTTGTAGACATACATAGTGTCTGTATAGTTAGTTTCTATTTCATTATAGCCAGAGGGTATCAAGAGTTTGGTATTTCCGTTAGTGCAAACAAATCTGGAATGGACAGTCAAATTGAATCAAGTGGAAGTCATGGAGATATGGTCTATTTCAAATGGTTGAGGAGTAAGGACAATTAGGAAAGCTGTGTGTCTTGCATCCAGGATCATTGCTTTCTTTAATGTTTTTGCATCACAAGTAACAATTACTAGACTAGTATCTTACCTAGAAAATTCTTGTTGAATAGTGAATATGATAGAAGATACAATACTCTCAGGCTAACCGTGTATCTCTGAGCAGTGATGAGTATGTGTTAAGTGCAGACCATTTACTTGACTACTCTCTTGGAATCAATACATAACCACAAGAAGGTGGCCAGAAAAGTTATGATAAAAAAAAATATTCGCCCTGACTTGTCAGATTCCAATGACTGAGAACTTGCTGGCTCCCAGACAGGGTTAGTAAGAAACACAGATGAGCAGGGTTACAAAAGTTTGTAACCAAGAATATTAGAGAAGCAGGGCAAGGACTATTGCCACAAGTTCAAGTCCAGCTAACTCTATGTAGTGAGTTGTAGGTCAGCCAGGGTTATATAGCTAGACCATGAGTCAAAAGGCAAGTAAGAAGGGAAAAATTATGGTGTTTAAGAAATACTTAGCAGGCATCTTCAATCTGTGAGTTCTGTGCACACACCTCAGGATTTAAACAAATGCTGATGAACTAAATAATCAAAAATTTACTTAAAATATTGAGACTTTATGCTTTTCTTCATAACTTGGTTGCCCAGTTCTTTCTATAAAAAAGTCATGTGATCATATGAAAATGTTGGACATCAAAACTCTTTGATATCTCCTAGCTTTAACAAGCAATTTCTAAAAAAAAAAAAAAAAGAAAAGAAAAGGAAAAGAAAACAACAATAACAACAAAAAACATGACATCAGATTTCATAGGCCAGGAAAGAAAACTGAGTCAACTTCATTCATTACCATGCTTAGTCTTCAGGTCAATTGCAATTCACATGTATTTACTAAGCACAGGGCTAAACTTCACAAAAACCAATTAAGAGACATACTGGATATTAAGTAACTGGCAGAGAAGCCTACAGAGAACTAACCATGACCAAATAGACTGACAGACTTAGCAATGAAGTCAGTGATGTTGTTCATTGCTAGAGTGATATCTACATAGTAGACATTAGTGAGGGTGTTTGAGAGAGATTAAATACAAATGATGAGCTATCATAGTATCATGCAGAAAAATGTTAGTAGTGACCTCATGTCACAGTTGGGAAACCAAGGCATCCACCAACATGACAGATAATGTTGCTAGAATATGCATAGCCAGAAAGTTCATTCACTATTTTCTCTGATATCACAAATGCTGAGTAGGAACACCATTGGGAGTAAGGTCCTCCAGTGGAAAGCAGCCAGATGAAGCTCTGCAGGGGAAGTGAAACACAAGCAAGGATTGGGGTTATGCATTAACTAGACCTCAAACCTCCAATTCTACAGAGGAGTGGTGGATTGCACAGCAAGAACTGCTTGAACAAAGACAAAGAGTGTCAAAAGCTTGTGCATGTGTGTTTAATCCAAGCACAGGAACTCTGAACGCACAGCTAATCATCTTCATCAATCTGCAATGTAAAAAATAATCCACTCCTAAGAATGTGCTGTGACCCATGTATTAGGCAATGGAGAAGAGCCATCTGCTCTGAAGATCAGAGAACTCAGGAAATTTTGCAAGTACCTCCCCCTCCATAGAATACATGCTTTCCTGAGGGGCAAAGTACTGTGCTGGAATCTTGACTCTATTTTTGGAACACATTAAATTTGTAGATGATGCATGGCATTGCTTTCTCTGAACAGCTTCATGCATTCATTTGTTCAGTTATTGATTAAACAGCAAAGTAAAAAAAAAAGACACCAAATTTTTAAACAAACTCAAAACACAATAAAGTGAGTTGACTCATACGAACATTCAGTGGTTAAAGATTTCAGTGATAAATTCATATGAAAAGCTCAGAGCAAATAGCTTTGAGGTTTCTATACAGCAGGGCTTCCTACAACTATTATATGCCAATATTACTGTGAATCTTCAGAGTGCAAGCAGAGCATACTGGGCTTCCAAGCTTATTTGTCCCTAGTACCCCAGTTTTATAGACTGTAGTTTATGAAATGCTAAGTAGATAGTCTTCAAGATCACTGGGGACCCATGTTTGGAGCAGAATTGAAATGGAGGTGAAGGTAATATTTAGTGAGTTATTCCTTTGTGTCAAGTTATAGAGATTGTACATCTGCACAAAAATCATTAATTCTCACCAAAGCATGGTAAAGTAGATGTCATTGGACTAAAATTGCAGAAATGCATATCTGGAGCCTCGGTAATTAATTGGCACAAGGGCACATAAATAGTAATCTGAAAGTGCAGACCAGAAATGAGATTTTCCTGGGTAAAGACTTTTTTCTTTGTAAGGCTTTAGAATTAGTGTTTAGTGAATGCCACAGAAGGAATGACAGATTCCATAGGCTAAACCATGGGGGAACATGTTGTCCTTTGAATGTACTCAAAATGCTTTTGCTGTCCTTCATAGATGAGTTCTATTTATTTACTTTGCTTAAGGCTCATGGGGTATTACTAATTGCTTACTCACTTCCTATGGGATAATTTTCACCAGAATTTTATTATTCTTTATCCTGTATTCTGTTTGTGTGTATGTGGTGTGTGCATGTATGTACATCTGCATATATGAACATGTGTAGTCAGAGGTTGAGATCTAGTATCTTTCTCTATTACACTCTGCTTTGTTAAGATTTATTTTATTATTTAATTGTGTGTGTGCGTGTGTGTGTATGTGTGTGTGTGTGTATGCATTCTAGCTCATGGGGGACAGAAAAGGACACTAAAGTCCTCTATTCTAGAATTATAGGCTCATGGATGTTGCTTAATGTGGGTACTGAAAGCTAAATTCCATTCCTCTGAAAGAGCAGCAAGTTCTCTTAATTATGAAGCCCTCTCTCCAGTTCCTCTCCACCTAATTTCTTTTTGAGGCAAGATCTCTCACTGAACTTGGAGCTCATCCATTTGACTAGACTATCTGGCCAGGCAAGCCCCTGAAATCCCTCTGTCTCTACCTCCCAATGCTGGGATTACTGATGTGTGTGATTGATGTGGAATAATCCTTCTGTATAATGTGAAAATGCATTGCTCTCATTGGTTAATAAAAAGCTGACAGGCCAGTTGCTGGGAAGGAAGTATAGGTGGGATAGCCAGACACAGAGACTCTGGGTGGAGAAAAGGCAGAGTCAGTGTTGCCAGGCAGATGCAGAGGAAGCAGGAAATGAATGTGCCATGCTAATGAAGGAACCACTATGTGGCAGAACAGAAATAAGAAATATGAGTTAACTTAAAATGTAAAAGTTAGCTAGTAACAAGCCTGAGCTATTGGCTAAACATTTGTGATTAATATTAAGCCTTGGTGTGTTTACTTGGGAAAGACTGGTGAGACAGAAATGTCCAACTATATGGGATTATGTTTATCTCTTTTATTTTTTTCTTCTTTATTTATTTTGCATTTATCAAAAAAACAGTAAGATGAATTTAAAATGCTGAAAAGTTAACAATAACTATAAAGAGGATAAAAATCATAAGCATGACTTATCAAGGGTGATAATGCAAATAAGATTGCTACACATATATTTACTTTGTGTTCAGCTTTCCCTCTGAATTTTTTTTTCCATCCCTGTATATCCTTATTCAAGGTCCCTTCCCCCTCCCACCACATCAGGTCATT